>PVKA01025318.1:0-33067 GCA_004027165.1 Ctenomys sociabilis
CATACACAGACATATATATGAAAAAAAATACATGTATAACCCGACATAAGATTGGTACTGTTTCATAGAAATCTTCAATGACCTTTTAAATAAGGGTTCATCTAATATATTTTATATAGTCCTGCATAACTATCACTTTGAGAGCTCTTTATTGTTACTCTAGAATTTATCCAGGAGCATACTGAAACTTCTCTTGCCTTTTGAATTATGCTCTGTTATTTCCTGTATGCTATGTCTGGAGGTATTAAAATATTTCAAGTTTGTATAACTAGAAAATATTTTACTTTTAGTTTTCAAAAGTATGTTTGCTAAATATAAAATTCAAAGAGGATAGATCATTTTTTTTTCTTTCAGTCCTTTAATTAGTCTAGTTTCTAATGTGAAATAAAATGCTATTTAATTTGTTCTTCCATAGCTAATAGTTTTTATGCATAAGCTTTAATCATTTTTTTCTTTATAATAAGTTTTGGACAATTTCATTTTTGTATATCTTGGTATGATTTTATTTAAATTTCTTGTGCAAAAGGTTCATTTTTCTTGGAAATGTGGTAGTATAAGTTGAACTAAATTCAGAAATTTTAAATCTTTAAATATTTATTGCCTACTCCTTTCTACTTTGAGAACTCTAATTATATGAATATATAAAAAAGAAAGGAGCAGTTAATGCTTACAATTTTTGTTTTTACTCTGATTTTTTTCCTCTCTTGAATTTCTTATAACTTCTTAGTTATTGTTTTTTTTAACAAAACTTATATGTTTTTACCTGGTAATCTGAAGAACTAATTTGCACATAGCATCATGTAATACAGCAACCGTTGTTGGAGTCGTAATACTTTGTTTAGTGAAATCTTGTAGATAATGCTGTTTTCTTCTATCACTATTTTGTATTCTTTAAAAATAATAAAAAGTACAAATGAAGAAAAATGTAGAAAGATATAATTAGTCTTTCAGATATTATTTAATAAAATAGGGTTAAAGGTGGGTGGTTATTTTCTATTATTTCCTTTGCACTTTCACCTGATGTTTCATTGCTCCTGATTAGTATTATGTTATTATTTTTTGCAACATCTAGAAGCTGTTTGATTGATTTTTCATGGTCTTTTATTGATTCTAAGAAGTCTTTCTTGGGCTGGTGAGATAGCTCAGTGGTCTAAGTACCTTCCTGGCAAGTGCAAGAACCCATGTTGATCTCTGGTAGAGTATTCCGTCCCAGACCTGCTAAACCAGCCTCCCAAACTGGGTGTGGTGGTGCACGCTGGTAAACTCAGAACTAGGGAGGTTAAAACAGGAGGATCACCGTGAGTCTGAGCTGCTTGGTGAGACCCTGTACCAAACATATAAATTAAAAAAAAAAAAAGAAGTCACTTTTCTTTTCCTGTACTCTAACCATGGATCTCCTCTATTTTTCTCTGAACCTATTCTTGATTCTTAACCACATCATTAAACATGTTCATTATCTCTGTAGTTATCTGAGGAATTATTTCTAATTTGTATTTTTCTAGAGCCTTATTTATCTGCTTTGTTACTGCCACTGTTATCATTCCAGAAAGGTCAGGTGGGTGGCTTTTGATTTGTTCCACCTCACTGCCCACTAGGCTTGCCTTTGGAGAACTTGTGATCTAGGATTGGGCCTTGCGTATGTCTTCTCATTTTCTATTTTTTAAATTTATTTTATGATGATTCTTTGAAATTGCTTCTGATAGGTACACTTATCACTAATATTGAGAATTCCTTATAAAATGAGCCGTTTTCAGAGATTTCTTCTAGGTGTCTTCTTGGATTTTGAGTCTGTCACAAGATTCTACCCCTTAAGTTTATTAGATATAAAAAGTTTCTGCCTATTTGGCCTATCCTATGGTTTCCTGTTCCTGGCCTATGGTATTATTTATAACCCTCAGACTATTTCGTTCTTGCATACAAGGAAGGCCAACTGATTAGATCAACTATGTATCCATGGCTAAAGCAGTACAATAAATAATAACAATAGGATTAAGCACAACCTAAAAAATGACTAACTGTGGTAACTATTGATTAGCCATCTTTAACCATAAGAACAAGATTAATAGTTGTATTCAAAGATCTGAAACAAACCAGAAAATTATATACAGGAAATAGCCCTTCAATTAAGAAGATTTAAGAAGGATAAGGGAAAATAGAGAAATAGATGAGAAAAGAGAGATTAGAAGCAAGATTGAAGGCCTAAAGAAGATTATCTGATCTGTTGGACTCTGTTGAAAAAGACAGGAGAGAAACAAAGAAGGAAGAAACAAGTCCAAGAACTAAATAAAACAAAAAAATCTAAAATCAATGTTCACATTCATGGAAAACAAAAATATAAGAGAGAGAGAGAGATTTCTGTGATTTCAAGCCCACAAGCCTACTGTTCTATGGTGGTGTCTACTTCAAACCATGTCGCTGCTGTTCTAGTAGACAGAGAATGATACAGAGCCCAGATGAGTATTTTGTGATCCAGGCCATCTGTTAATAGAATTAGGGCAAGGTGCTATCTAACCCCAGCAAGTCTGCAAAGGAATTCAGCTCCGCAAAAGTTCCAGATGATCTTTTTCTCTGGATGTGGGCCTTTTAGTCAACAAACCTGTGGGAGTTTCTTGCCAGGCCGACCTCAGCTCCCTAATCCTGGAAGTCTCCCAGTGCTGTGCCCCTCTAAGCTACTGAGACACTCAAAATGAAGCCCACTCATAGCTGCTCCCAATCTCTAGGTTGAACTTCCCCCTTCCCAACATGGCATCTAGTCAATCACCCTCTTCTGAGGACATTTGGATCCCAGCAAACGCACCCACTGCTCTGTTCCACTGGTGCATTTCTCTGCGGAAACGTTCAGGGTCCCCAGCCATCACAGCACCTCCATATGTTTGCAATACCTATTATATTTAGGTACGTTCTTTCTAGCCCAAATTGTGTGAGGTTACTTTTTAAATATAAAGCAGTGCTGAAATTTGTCCAAAGATCTTTCTGAATCTACTCAGATCATTCTTTTAACGTGTTGTACTGGCCACTGAGACCAGGCATCGTGGTGCATGCCTATAATCCTAGATCTCGGGAGGCTGAAAACAGAAGGATCGCCATGAGTTCAAGCTGCATAGTGAGACCCTGTATCAAATACTTTAAAAAAAAGAAGTAAGTTTTGTTTTAACTATTGGGTTGCATGAGTTTCTTATATATGTTAGATATTAACACCTACCATAAATATGGCTTATGAGTGTTTTCTGTCAATCTAATTGTTAACTTTTTGTTGATTATTTCTTTTGCTATGCTAAGCTTTTTAGTTTTAAGGAATACTGCTTATTTATGTTTTATTCTGTTGCCTGTGCCTTTGTTGTCATAGCCAAAAAATTACTATGAAGACAGTGTTATCTCCTGTTTTTCTTCTAGAAATTTTATGATTTCAGGTCTTTCAATGAAGGTTTTAAGCTATTTTTATTTTTTGTGAATGATAGGGATCCAGTTTCATTCTTTAACCTACGAATATCCAGTTTATCCCAATGCCATAAACTGAAAATACTGCACTTTCTTGGTAGTGTATTCTTTGAATCTTTATCAAATATTAGTTGACAGTGTAATCATACATTTATTTTGGGATCTCAATTCTGTTCCACTGGTTTACATGTGTAAAACTATGGATTGTGAACCTCCAGCTCTGTTCTCCTTCAAAATTGCCTGTGTTATTGTTACTCCATATGAATTATAAGGTTGCTTTTTTACTTCTGTGAGAATACCACTAAGATTATTATAAAAATTACATGGAATTTTTAGGTAATTTGGGAACAAATTAAAAGCATTTTTTTCAATTAATGAACATAAGTCACCTTCTTATTTATTTGAGTCTTTTGTAATGTTGTTACACTTTTCAGTGCAGATGGCTTTTATTTATTTGACCAAATATATCAACAAAGTGATTTATTATTTTTGATATTGTCATGAATAATATTATTTATTTTCTTTTCAGACAGTTTCTTGTTTAGATTTTTGTGTGTTGATTTTTGTACACTGCAAATTTACTTGAATTTGTTTATTAGTTCTTACAGTTTTTTGGTGAAGCCTTTAGAATATTTAGGTAGAATTTTAGGTAGAATTTAGGTAATGTCATCTGAAAATAGAGAGTGTCTTATTTATTCTTTTTAAACTTGAATGCTGTTTCATTTTCTTTTCCTTGCCCAATTTTCTTGTTGGATGTTTAATATTATTCTGAGCAGAAGTAGTCAGCATAGGTAATCTTGTTCTGTTCCTGATGTTAGAGGAAAAACTTTTTATCAATGACTATGACATTAGCTATGGGTTTGTCACATGTAACATCTATTATATTTAGGTATATTCTTTCTAGCCCAAATTGTTTAAGGTTACTTTTTTTAATATAAAGCAATGTTGAATTTTGTCAAAAGCTCTTTCTGAATCTACTGAGATCATTCTTTTAATGTTTTTCATTCCCTTAAGGATATATTGATTTTATACATGTGTGTTGAACCATCCTGGGACATACATTGTTTGGTTATGCTATTTGCTTTGTTTGATATTATTTTACTGAGAATTTTGCATGTCTCTACATTTGCACATGTCAAATGCTTTGATCTGTAATTCTTTTTCTTTTACTATCCTTATCTGGGTTTAGTATGAGGGTATTACAACCCTCATAAAATGAATTTAGAAATATCCCCTTCTCTAGGTTTTTGGATAAGTTTGCAAACGGTTGGAAATAATTCTTTAAATCTTTGGTTAGCATTCACCAGTGTTATGATTTGTATCTTATTGTCTCCCAGAGCCTTGTATACTAATAGTTTGGGTTTTGGAGAGCTAAGCGGATATAAGATGTGTGATACTGAGATTATAGGGGTTTGGTACTAAAGTAGTTTGCTGAGTGGTTAAGCACAGATCTGGGTGTGGACAGTGGAAGGCCCATCCTGGGCACCACCCAAAATCTTGCAGTCTGGATGAACAGTAAAGGGAGGCTTGCTACAGCTGCATTTCTGCCTGTCTTGCTATAAATGTTTCTTCTCTGGGTGCCTTCCGCCGTGGTATCTTGCCTAGAGCCAGCTACTTATGGGCTGAAATCTCTACAAACACTGAAGCAACATAACTCTTTGCTTCCTTAACTTGTGGGTGTCAAGCATTTTTGTATCAGTGACAAGAAAACTGACTACAACAACTGGTAAACATCTTTGACCCTTAGATATCTATGTAGTAGGAAGGTTTTGATTACTGATTTAATGTACTTACTATTTGTTTGGATTTTCTGTCTTCACAGTTCAACTTTGTAGGGTGTATATTATAGGAATATATCCATTTCTTATACATGTAGTCTGGCATATAGTTTTTCATGAGTATAATAACCATATATTTCTATAGAATCATTTGTAATGTTTTCTTTTTCATTTATGGTTTTATTTTAGTCCACTTTTTTTTTATTTATGTATTTGGTACAGGGTCTCACTGCGCAGACTGGACTTGCGGTGAGCCCCCTGTTTTCAGCCTCCCTAGCACGGGGATTACAGGCCTGTGTCACCATGCCCGGACTTTGTTGCTAGCTCAGCGTGCTCCGGGGAGGGGCTGTGTAGCACATTAGCCCTCCTTTTCACATGTTTTCCTTTCTATTTTATTAAAAAAATGTAAAGCAAAATTTCATAACAAAATAATAGAATAATAAAAATTAATGCATTGCATATTGTTATATTGAAAGTACTCAGAGTATGATAGGGGTATAAAAAATTTACAATCAACATTAGCAGACCTTCTTTTTCAGTGAACTAAGAGACATTAGTACAATAACTTGCAATTTTTTTCATTTTGCCTTCCTTTCTTCCTCCTTTTCCCTAATCAAGTCCATTTTTTTTTCTTTTGAACACTTTCTTCCCACTTTGCAATAGCTGTTGTGCATTTTAGACCTTATTTACTCTTTCAGTTCTCACCCAGGGAGATAATACGATGTTTACACATGGTAACCTGATTTATTTCACTTATGAGTATGATCTCAAGACTATAGAAGTTTCAAGTTTATCATGCTTTATGGCTGAGTAGTACTTCATTATATAAAAATATCCTATTTTTATCCAATTTTTGTTCTTTTCCTACCTTCACTTTCATTTGTTTCTTCTGCAATCATCATTTTCTCCATCTTACTGTTTTACACATGTACTAGCTTCATGAGATATAATTTTGTAATTTAGATTGTCCATTTCATGTCACTCTTTTTTTCGATTTTTTCAATCTAAGTTTGTGTTACTATAACCATCCATACTGGCACAGATTTTGTAGCATTCTGTAAGTTATGGTATGATGTATTTTTTTTTTATTTCTTTTTTTTATTTTAGGGAAGAATCTACGGGGTGTTCAAGGTCTCACTACTAGATCAGATTCATAGTGATCTACCTGTTACAGCCTCCCCAGCACTGTGATTACAGGCGTGCACCACCACGCCCAGTCTCAATTGCCCTTTCAGCATGCCCCAGGGGCGGGGCTGGCATGGTGGGCCTGGGGATTGAACCCCAGGACTCTGCGCCTGCTTGCAGGCACTTTATGTATTTCTACTTTTATTTGTCTTAAGATATTTCTTATTCCTGTTTGGAATTCTTTCATCTATTACTTTCTCAAAAATATGTTACTTAATTTCCATACGTTTGTCAATTTTATTTATTTATTTATTTATTCATTTTTGTGGCTGACTCAGCCCACCCTGCAGGCAGGGCTGGTGCAGCATGTGGTACCAAGGATCGAACTGCAGTCCCTGCCCTAAGCTTACCCAACCAGGTGCTTACCCAACCACTGAGCTATCTTGCCAGCCCACATTTGTCAATTTTTAAATTTTTTTTGTTACTTATTTCCAGTTTTAGACCACTGAATTTTGAAGGCACTTAGCCAGTCTTTACACTTTGAAATTGTTTGTGCCCTATCACATTATCTACCTGCAGAATGTTACATATTCATGATTAAATTTTGTTTTGTATTTTTCTTATATTGAATGTCCTATGTGTTAGTTTCATTTTGTCTATAGTATGTTCAAATTGTTATTGTTTTTCTGTCTGAATAATGTATTCATTGTTGAAAATGAGCTATTAAGTCTCTACAATTGCTATTAATGTTTATTTCTCTGTCGTTTCTGAGTCTATTGACCTTATATGTTTTGATAATCTGATGTTGGAAGTGGAAGTGCTTATAATTGTTCTATTTTCTTCTTTATGTTTTGTCCCCTTTTTTCATTGTATACTAACCTTTTTTCTTTGCCCCTTTTTTTATTTATCTGTTTATTTATTTATTTATTTATTTTTGTCTTGAGACTGAGTCTCACTATGCATTTCAGGCTGGCCTTAAACTCACAAATTCCTCCTGCTTCAGACTTGAGTGCTGGGACTACAGGTGTATACCACTACTCCTGGCTATTTTTTTTTTTCTATTTCTACAGTTATTGGACTTAAAAGTTTATTTTGACTGGTATAAGTCTAGCAGCTGCTGCTATCTTTTTTTACAGTTATTTATTATTTATTTAGTACAAGATCTCACTAAGCAGCTCAGAATCACAGGGATCCTTTTTTTTCAGCCTTCTCTGTGCTGGGATTAGAGCCATGCACCAAACTGCCTGTCTGGGTATCCAGTATGGCTTCCAGGGTTCCAGGGCCAGCATGGATGGTAATACTGGGGATTGAACCCAGGTCTTAGAGCTTGACAAGCAGATGCTTGTGTCACCAAGCTATCTCTCCAGCCCTCCCCTTTCCTTTTTTTTCCTATCTATCTGCTTTCAGTCATCTTTGTTGTTTAATCTTTATTTTCTGTTTCTTTCCATTTCACTATATCTATTGTACTTCTCAGGTTTTATTTATTCTTTCAGGTTCTTATACTAAGGAAACAATAAGATATTTACAAATATGGGTCTGATTTATTTCACTTATTCATGTGGCCTCTAGTTGTATCCACTTACCTATGAAGGCCTCAAATTTCTCTTTCTTTACAGCTGAGTAATACTCCATTGTATAAATATACCACATTTTTCATTTATTCCTTGGGTGATGGGTTGTTTCCAAGATTTGGCTAAGATAAATTGTGCTGCTATAAACATATATATCACTATGGTATGATGTGTTGATTTCTTTTGGGAAAATACCCAGAAGGGGAATAGCTGGGTTGAATGGAATTTCCAGTCCTAATTTTCTGAGGAGTCTCCACACTGACTTCCATAGTGGTTGCACCAGTCTACATTCCCACCAGCAGTGGAGAAGGGTTCCTTTTCCCCTATAGCCTTTCCAACATTTATTATTAGTTGAATTCTTTATGATAGCCATTCTTTCTGGGGTGACATGGGATCTCAATGTTCTTTTACTTTGAATTTCTGAAATGGTCACTGCTGTGGAATATTTTTTCATCCATTTATTGGCCACTTACATTTTTCCTCTAAGAAGTATGTGTTCATCTCAGAAGCCCATTTTTGGATTAGGTCTTTAAATTTGGGGGGCCTAATTATTTGGGTTCTTTATATGTTCTAGATAGAAGACTTTTGTCTGAGAGATAGTTCGTCAATATTTTTTCCCAATTTGTGGGTTGGCTTTTCACTCTGTTGCTGATTTCTTTTGACATGCAGAAACTTCTCAATAAGATGAGATCCCAGTTGTTGATTCTTCAAAATATTTCTCATACTATTTGATTTTTGTTCATGAACTCTCTGCCTAGCCCTGTGTCTTCAAGTTTCCATATATTTTCTCTTCCTGTGGATTTAGTGATTCTGTTGTAATTTTTAGATCTTTAATCTATTATGACTGTAGTTTAGCACATGACAATAGACCAAGTTCTAGTATTAGTTTTCAGCATGTGGAGAGCCAATTTTTCCAGCACCATTTGTTAAAGAGGCTGTATTTCTTCCATTGAACATGTTTGGCCTCATTGTCAAAGATAAGATGGCTGAATGTGTTTGTAGTTGTATTGGCATCTTCTAATCTGTTACATTGATGCTTGGGTCTGCTATTTTTTTGCCAGTACCTTGCTGATTTATCATAGTAGCTTTGTAGTATTATTTCAAGTCAGGGAATGTGATGCCTCCTGCCTTGTCTTTATTACCCAGGATTGCCTTTGCTATTTTAGGTCTTCTCTGGTTTCAAACCAATTTTAGGAAAGTTTTCTCTAGCTCTATGAGGTACATTGATGGCACTTTGTTAAGGTATTAAATCTATAAAACATTTTTCAGAGCATAGCTATTTTCACAATGTTGGTTCTTCCTATCCAGGAGCAAGGAATATCTTTCCATATTCTGGAATCCTCTTCCATCTCTTTTTTTAGTGTATTACAATTGTCATTGTGTAGATCTTTTGCTTCTTTTGTTAGATTTACTCTGAAGGTTTTTTTTAATGCTATTGTGAAGAGTATTGTTTCTCTAATTTATCTCTCAATGAGTTTGCCATCTATGTAGATTTTTGGATGTTGGCTCTAGATTTTTAGGTGTTGACTTCGTATCCTTCTATGTTACTAAATTTGTTGTAATTCTGGTGGCTGGGGCTGGGGAGATGGCTCCGTAGAATAAGTGCTTCCCTGAGTTCAATGCCCAGTTCTGTTAAAAAAAATTCTTGGGGCTTCGTGGTGCAGTTTCTATTTTCCAAATAGAGTATCATGTCATCTGTGAATAATGATAGTTTAACTTCTTCTTTAGCTATACTTATTCCTTCTCTCTTGTCTAAGATCTCTGACTAATGATTCTAGAGCTATATTGAATAGTAGTGGTGATAGAGGATATCCTTTTCTTGTACCTTATTTGAGAGTAAAAGCTTTCAGTTTTTCTCCATTTAGAATTATGCTGCCCATGGTTTGTCATAGATGGCTTTTATCAGGTTGAGGCACAGTCCATTTATTCCAGTTTTCTGTAGAGCTCTGAGAATGAATGAGTGTTGAATTTCATCAAAACCCTTTTATGCAACTACTGACATGATCATGTGGTTTTTTTTTTTTGTTTTGGATCTACTGATATAATGTATTACATTTATAGGTTTGCATGTGCTGCCCCATCCTTACATGCCTGGGATGGAAACCTATGTGGTTATGGAGTATAATTCTCTTAATGATTTGATGTATTTTATTTTATAGTATTTTATTGGGGATATTTGCATTGCTGAGCATTAGAAGATTGGCCTGTAATTCTCTTTTCTGGTTGAATCTTCCTCTGGTTTTGGTACTAGTATAATACTTTCCTCCAGGAATGATTTTGGGAGTATTGATTCCTTTCCATTTCATTTCACTGAAGAGTTTGAGGAGTAATGGGATTAAATCTTTAAATTTCTTGTAGAATTCAGCTGTGAATCCGTCTGGACCTGGAGTTTTCTTTATCAGAAGTTTTTCTTATTACATTTTCAATTTTATTGGCTGATATTGAGTTATTCAAAGTTTTTATATCTTAAGTTTTGGTAATTTGTGCATATCTAGGAATCTGTTCATTTCTTCTGTATCTTCTATTCATGAAGGTAAAGATTTTCAAAATAGGTATTGATGATCTTTTTTTAATTTTTATTCATTTTAATGAGAAAAAATTGCATTAAAACAGCTTCAAAACAGGTTAGTTGGACAGTTACAATAGTTAATACATTGCATTTTGTTGTCTTTGTAGTAGTTATTCAGAGACACTCACTGGTGTCCCAAATTTTCTGATCAAGGAGATTATTGGGCCACAGAGGAAAGTGATTGACAATGTATAGTGTGCTTAAGGAGAAAAAATTCTCTCAGGCTTTCAAGGAGAGCAAATTGGTCAAGCAATGGCTGTGAATCATCCCAGTGGCTGACACTGACAAAAGATCTACAAGGTAATGATCTTATTCATTTCCACAGGATCTGTAGTAATTTCAGCCTTTTCAATCTCTAGTGCTTCGACTGGAGTATTTTGCTCTTTTTGATGAGGTTGGCTAGGGATTGATCAGTTTTATTTAATCTTTCAAAGAACCAGATTTTTGATCCTCTAATTCTTTGTATTATTTTCTTTGTTTCAGTTGCATTAATTGCTGCTCTAATTTTTATAATTTCCTACCAATTTTGGCTTTGGGCTTGGTTTGCTCTTGTTTTTCTAAAAGTTTGAAGTACAGCATTATGGTATTTATTGGTTCTCATTATGTTTTACTAATGTGTGAATTTGCTGCTGTAAATTTCTCTCTGGGAATTGATTTCATTGCATCCCACAAATTCTGGTAAGTTGTGTTTGAATTTTCTTTGGATTGTAGAAATGATTTAGTTTCTTGTTTTATCATTTGTAACCCATTGGTTTCTGAGGAGGGTGTTATTTAATTTCCATATTTTATGGGGTTTTTGTGGTGTTTTTGTTGTTGTTTTGGCTGACTCAACCTGCTCTGAAGGTGGGGCTGGTGGGACATGTGGTGTCAAGAATCGAACGGAAGTCTCCTGAGCCTACCTAAGCTTGCCTAAGCAGGCACTTTAGACTGCTGAGCTATCTCACTGGTCCTGTTTGTGATTTCTTTTGTCATTAATTTCCAGTTTCGTTGCACTATGGTCAAACAATATTCATGAAATGATTTTTATTTGCATGCATTTACTTACTCATGACATATGGACTAGTAGGTGGTCTCTTGTAAAGAACAACCCCTGTGCAGCTGAAAAGAATGTGTTGCTGGGTGGAACATTGAGTATATGTCCACTAAGTCCATTTGTTCAGAAGTTTGGTTCAGTTCTGCTACTCTTTTCTCTCTTTTTTTTTTTTTGTTTGTTTGTTTGTTTTGTTTTGTTTGCTTGACCTATCTTTTTGAGATTAGGGTGTGTTAGGGTCCCCTGTTAAGATTGTAATATTGGCTATCAGAGTTTTCATGTCCATTAAAATTTGTCTTATATAGTTGGGTGCTCCCATATTTGGTGCATATATATTTATGACTTTCATCTCTTGCCCTTGCGATTTTCCCTTAACCAGTTTGAAGTGATTTCCTTTTGCTTTTTGATTATTCTTGGTTTGAAATTCAGATTGTCTGTGAATAGCAATAGCTACACCTGTTACCCCCACCCGAGGTCCTGTAGCATGTAGTATTGTTTTCCATCCTTTGTTTATTTTGTCTTTTCTGTTTAGTTTATGTATTTGGTACAGAGCTTAAGTGCTCAGCTCAGACTTATAGTGATCCTCCTGTTTACAGCCTCCCTAATGCAGGTATCACAGGAATGCACCTCCAGGCCTGGACTTGTTCTCCAGCTATGCACCCCCTGGGGGGAAGGGGCAGTGCAGCATGCAGGACCAGTGATGGTCTCCTGGTCCCTGTGCTTGCCAAAACAGGTACTTAGTCTGCTGAGCTGTCTCACTGAACATGTTTTCCATCCTTTGACTTTCAGCCTATGAATTTCTTTATGACTTAAATGTGTTTCTTGTATACAGCATATTGTTGGATTCTACTCTGCCAATCTATTTCTTTTAATTGGTAAATTGAGTCCATTTACATTGATGGTTATAAATTTGATTTGTATTGAGTTATGTTTGTCATGTTATTTTCCTGCTATTGGTTTCCTACTTTTCTCCTGTGTTTAATTGTTGGCCCTACTTGGTGGGTTTTTCTGTTGTTTTTGGAACTGTGGTCATTTTTATCCCTTTCTAGAGTGTCTCTTAGGGGCTGGGGAAATGGCTCAGTGGAATAAGCACTTTCCTGGCAAGTGCTAAAGCCTGAGTTCAATCCCGGTTCCACCAAAAGAAACAAAACAAGACAGAAAAAAACTATTGAACTAGAGTATCTCTTAGGACTCTGTGTAGGATTAGTTTGGTTCTCATGAATTTCTTTTCTTGTTCTTTGTTATGGTGATATTTTACTTCTCCATCAAACTTGAAAGTTTTGCAGAGTATATGTCTGCTTTAGAATTTGTTTTCTTGTAGAGAGCTCCAGTGGCGCAATCAGTTAGCGCGCGGTACTTATACTGTTTTCTTGTAGAACTTGAAATATTTCGCTCCATTCTCTTCTTTACTTGATGGTTTGTGAGAAGAACTCTGCCCTTATTCTGATGGGCTTTCTTTTAAATGTGATCTGTTTTTTTTCCTCTAGTGGCTTTTTGTGTTTTGTTTTTGTTCTGAGTTTCTGTGATCTTGATTATTATATGTCTGGGTGTAGTTTTAATTGGGTTGATGTTATTTGGAATTCTTTATGTTTCAGGTACCTGAATATCAGATTGTTTCTCCACATTTGTGAATTTTTCTGATATTACTTATAGCAATATTATTTTATGTCTTATGTTTTGGTTCCTTCTTTCTCATTGATGCCTATAATTCTTATGTTGTTCATCTTTTCATTGTCTTACAGCTGCTGAAATGTTATTTCCTGGATCTTTGTTCTTTTTAAGAGATTTTTCCCTTTCTGGTCAGCAGCTGAAACTCTATCCACACTTTCATTTAAATGGCTTTGCCAACTTTTAATGGCGTTTTTAATTTCCTGTCTGTCTCTTTAAATCTGTTTCATGCATTCTATTTCTTTCCTATATTGCTCATCAAGTCTTCCATCATTTTTCTATTCTCCTCTATTTTTTTAATTAGTGTCTCCTTTAGAAACACTTAGTATTTCTTTCATTATACTTATCGTTTCTTTTTTTTTAACCTGGGAGATTATTTCTGATCTGATTTGTTTCTTGACTTCAGTTACTATTATTTCAGAGATTTTAGATACATGACTTCCCATTTCTTGCATGATGATGTCTCCTGAGTTAATTGTGTGTAGGCTTGGGGCCTGAGATTGCAGTTTTCTCCTTCTCGTCATTTTTTATTTCAGATAGACCTCTTTATCTTGATTTCTGTAATACTTTTTGTGAAAGTTTGAAAGTAGGTAGCTATATTACTTCAATCAGATCTTCTCTGTAAAGGGTCTCTCCTCTGTCAGAGATTCTTATTTTGTATGTGTCCCCAGATTTTGCTTTTCTGTTGATTTAAAGTGAGATATTTATTTCCATTTCGGCACTGTCCTTCATCCTTCAGGTATAGGGCTTTGGTGAGGTTATTAAGCAAGTACCTCCCAATATTACTAATCAATGGAGAACATGAGGTTAAGGCAGATATGGTATTCTATTTACAGTAGTACAATTAGCAATACTAATATCAGCTAGTGAAATTTAGAAATTAACAAGCTTTTGTAGCTAAAATGTTTGAACTTTAAGCTATAGGATCAAACATTAATTATAGCTATATAACAAAGCAGATTATAAGCTATGAATTTGTATTTAAATTTGCTCCCTTGATTTCTGTCTGAGCACCTTCCCTTGATGTACCTGGAGTCTTCCAGGCAGACGAGCTCCCCTCTGCCCCCGCCATGCTGTGAGGCTTTTCACTGTAGGTCTGGGTCTCAGTCTGGATCCTCCTGGGCCTACTAATATGATTCAGTTCACCAGATCTAGTTCTACTGAACTCAAACTCATCTAGCAGGCCTGACTCCAGTTGCCTACTACTATTGGCTCCTTCTGTCTGCTCTCTGTTGAAGTGGATCAGCTGCTGGGTCTGGCTGCTGGCTCCTTCTGGCTCCAAAATACCTGTGAATCTCTTACCAAAAGCATATCATTAGATTTTTAAATTCAGTCTTTTGATTGGAGAATTTTATCTCAAAGAAAATGAGTACTGGAATGTAAAAGCTCTTTTGTAGTTTCTTCCTTTCTTGAGAAATCTTCCTTTATGATTTAATGACTTATTGTGAGACTTTCATTCTTTTTTTCTCTAAACTTTTGTGAATCTAATTCTTCATTTGTGGTTAACATGAGACTTATACAAAACATTTTATAGATACAACACTCCATTATAAGTAAGTAAGAAATTAATTATTCTATACTTTCATTTCTCCCTTCTTTAATTTTAAGTTCCTGATATGACAATTAGAATTTTTTAATATTGTGTACCTATTAATAAATTATATATATTTTTATTGCATTTTTACTTCCTTTTAGCCTTTATAAAATAGCTGAATATAATATATACACTATCATTAGAATACTAAGTCATTCTGATTTTGATTATAGTGACTGCCCAAATTCAAAGACTTTACATCTGTAGAATCACCTAATGGCAGACTATACTGAATAGTCTTTTTCTTATTATTATTCCTTTAAAATATGAAATAACAATTATTTCTATGGCATTTCATTTCATTAATTATTATTAGAAATATACGATGTCTAGGGAAGCTATAGGTTATATGCAAAATAATTTCATTTTTGTGTAAGGAACTCAAACCCCTTGGGTTTTGGAATCAACCAGGAACGTTGGGGAAATCCCCTCTGGATGCCAAGGAACAAATACATAGAATGACCTTTGTTAGTGAGTTATTGAGTTCTATATGTTTCACTTTTTACATTATTTAGTTTCCTTTCATTTTAGCTTATAAATTCTTTCAGTACTTCTTGGGAGACAAGTACAGTTCTGAACACTGCTCTCCCCAAACTTTGATGGCTGGGGAGAATCTCTCATTTTAAAGGATCTTGCCAGGTCTTTGTTTGGCTATTTCTCCTTTCAATATTTTGAATATGTAATGAATCAATCAGTGTCCTGGACTCTATAGATTGCCCAGCCAGGTAATGAAATATAATTTCTGAGAATGTCTGTAAGAATGTTTCTAGGAAAGATTAGTATTTGGGTTTGTAGCCTGAATAAAGATCATACTCACCAATTGTTGGGGGCCTCAGGAAACTAGGAAGTTGATCAAATGTGTGTAGGTGTGACTGGGCCTCATATCAGGAGTCAATAGGAGTCAAGTTGGCATCACCCCAAAGGTCAAAGGTATTTTTGCCAGAAGAAGGCAAAGCACCCCCATTAGCAGATGGTGCCTAGGCGGGCCCCATTGGAAGTTTTCCTGAATGGGTTGACCTTCCACAACAGTTTTAAATTTGCGGTCACTTGCCCAATGGCACCGTCATCTACATCTAGTATATGGACTAGGTTTGATTGAGGAGACAGATAACGGCTATACTGTCTTTGGTGTAGCAGGACAATTTTGGGCTGTATGTACCTCATCCCCACAATGAAAAGGAAGGACTTACTTTGTCTTTTGTTTTTTGACTGTGGATAAATAGCATGAGTGATAGCTGCTGCCAAGACATCACCCTGTACTCATGAGGGGCCAATATCTGTACAAATCTGAATCATCTCAGGCAGTCTAGCTCACTTTTTATGGGCTCTTAAAGCCTCTTTACACCAGTTAGTCACATTTTGAAGGCCACCTGTTGAGCTATTAATTTGCCAGTTTCCATATTACTGATAATCCTCTCTGTAGTTTCCAATAAACATGCAGCAAAATCTTGGAAAGGTTCATCAGGATTTTGCCTTATAGAAGCCAAGTTAAGAGATGTTTCATCCTTACAAGGCAGTTCCTTCCAGGACCCTAATG
Source organism: Ctenomys sociabilis (assembly GCA_004027165.1). Classification (NCBI taxonomy): domain Eukaryota; kingdom Metazoa; phylum Chordata; class Mammalia; order Rodentia; family Ctenomyidae; genus Ctenomys; species Ctenomys sociabilis. The sequence goes on from PVKA01025318.1 coordinate 16,311, forward strand.
GCAGCTATTTTAGTTTGCTCATGTAGCTGCAACACAAAGGTCAGTTGATTGTGCTAGCAAAAACATCCTCCCCTATTAGCATATCTTTTGTAATGGCTAGGTTGTAAACTGCATCTTGAACTTCCTGTTCCATGCAATATTCACAAAAATTTCCTTTCCACAATACATAATCTCCTGGATTCAAACATGCTTTAGCTTCTCCTTTCCTGTCATTTGGGGCCATAAACTGTTGTCCTATCATTTCTACTAAACTCAAGGGAAAGGAAGCAGTAGAGCCATAAGTAGCAACAATATGTTTCAATTACTTTTAAGTTTTTTAAAGGTATGGATTCATGAAGACGTACAACTTGTCATGGATTATTGGGGACTTGAGCTTCAGAAACAGGGTAAAGATGTTGAAAACCCTACATGGATTCAAAGAAGCCTGACTATCTGGCTTCTTTTAATGCCACTTGCAAGGGAGATCAAAGAAATGGCCCTACCTCCCTTAAGGTGGAAGTCCCAATCTGGGAGTCAGCAAAATGTCTGAGCTGCCATGTCAGGGAGTGCAGCTTGTAGTTCCTTAAAACCCATTGAATGTTGAGAAACATGATTTTTGGTGAAAGCCAACTGGTGGGGTGGGATCCCTTTGGTCCCCCCATCACTCCATACTTATTTGATAGAGCAAGGATAGAAGGGTCAAGTTCTATCTTTTTTTGGGCAACAAGGGTCCTTCCTCCTTGTCTCACTCAGCATCAGGACTTGATTTTAAAGGAGAGCTACAAGCTAAATCTTTCATGGTGGAAAAACACCTCTGAACCAAAATCCAGAAAACAAAAGTACATACAAAGATCAAACATGCAATAGCCACTTCAACATGTATATATCTCTGTGACTCCCAGGACTCTTTGCCCCACTCTTAACTCAATTGAATGTTTCCCTGTTGAGCATCTCTCAATCCTAATTCTCTCTTTGCACTCTCTTATCTTTCTGGCCCTAGTGAGCCTCCATCCCCAAGTTTTATACTTAGTGTGCCAGCACCAATGCACACCTGTGTGGAATCACTGCTGGCTCTAATCAATTCAGTTCCCTCCCCTCTGCACAGTGCTTGGAAGTGATTCCTCTTCCCACACTTAGCTCATACCAGGCTTCCTGATTGGGTGCCAAATTTAGGGATCCAGTGGTCTCACTGCAATGGGTTCTACCCAGGGAAAAATGGTGGCAGGAATGAGAAAGATAGACACCAAAACAAAAGTTGGGCTAGGTGATAGTTGGTCTGCCTGATGGGGAAGACTAACATGCTCCCCAACAAAACTTACCTCTATACTCTTGCAAAATTTGTAACACATAACACAAGGTTGCCTAGTGACTAATAGCTGACCTTAACCAAACATGATGTTTATCTCAGGAGTAAGGCAGTTTGTTTACTTTGGGCACTGAGGCCCAGTCCCACCTAGACACATTTGATCAATTTCCTAGCTTCCTGCAGCTCCCAACACCCAATGCTCACCAAGATAACATTTTACTCCATAAGGAGCCACTGAAACAGAATAGATTCGTGGGAAGGAGGCAAAGTCGCTCTCATTTTGAGCTAAGCTATCCATGTTCTCCTTCCAGTGGATATCAGAGCCTCTGGTTCTCTGACCTGAGTTATGCCACTGGCTGGTTTACCAGTTTGTAGACTGCATATAGCAAAATTCTTGGCTTCTACAATCACAGAGCCAACTTTATAGTAAATCTGCTGTAATGTGCCTCTAGTTATCCTGTTGGTCCTGTTGCTGTGAACTCTGCATAAAATATGAATTTCTAGAGTGGCTTCTACCATCTATTTGTATTTGCCAGTTTAGATCCTTGCTGCTGCTCCTGGATAGTGAACAGCTTACCATATTTGTTTTAGAATTTGTGGTGGCTAGCCTACGGCAAATGCTTAAAATGTATACGTTAATTGATTGATTGGATAATTTAAGTATGTTTATAAAAGAAAATTATAAACCAACTTTACTGTTCTAAAGTAAATGTACTACTATCAAGAATAAATTCAAAGGGTCATCCAAATGACTCAGCAGATTAAAGCACCTCCAAGCAGGCTCAATGGCCGGGGCTTCAACCTGTAGCCTGCTTCCAGCCCCACCTTAGGGTGCACTGAGATGGTAACTGAGACTGGGCGTGGTGGTGCGTGCCTATGGTCCCAGATCTTGGGAGACTGTAAACAGCGGGATCACTACAACTCTGATCTAGTAGTGAGACCCTGAACACCTTATAGACCCTTCCCTAAAATACAAAAAAAAAAAAAAAAAAGGAATAATAAAGTCAAAATAAGTTGAAGCAAATACAGCTAGATACTAGATAAAAGAAGTGAGGCCATTCACATTTCTTTGCCTTGAAAAGATAAAAATATTAGAAGCAAGAATAAAATATTAAAAGGAAAGTCACAGCATTCTTTTGAAATAGGGGAATAGAAAGGGGAGATCTACAATCAGAAAAAGTAATGCATGGATGTTGTAATAGCTTGAGGGAAAGAATATTGATGTTGTTACTACTTCATAAATACTGACAATGAAAGTAAGTTATGAGGGAGGCAATATCTTTACTCAGATTGTGATAGGTAGAGCTAGGGTTTGCCCAGAAGCCTGACTACAGTTTCCTGCTAAATGAAGTTGGCCATGCTGAGCACAGTATTCCCGCTTGCCACTTCCTTCCATGACTAACAGAAACACCTTAAAAGTGAGAAATGAGTAAAATGAGGTAATAATACAGCATTCAAATAAGCCACTAAGAATTCAACTAAAGCATGGTCTAAATCTCAAGAAACTGTTTGCAATAACCCCCGTCTATGAGCAATGAGGAGGAGTAGAAAGCATAATGTTATCAGTGTTCAATAGAAAAATCCTACTAAGGGTGTCAGAAATTGCATCAAACTCAGGATATCAGTCCACTGTGTCAAATTTAATCAACGAATTTCATATAACCACAAAATTATAGAGTGAAATGCAACTTGATACACCAGCTCTATGCTTTCATTTTTTTAGGTGAGAACACAAAAGCCTAGGTATGTTAAGAAAATGTTTAATGTTAAACTGGTTTGCATAGTCTTCTTCTATGGCTCCAATAAGGAAAAATTATGTTCTCTCCTTTTAACTGTTCTAAGCTTGAAGTAGCTCAGTTTACGTAAGCTAGCAACTCTGAAGTCAACTATATTTTTCTGATCACACCACAAAAGCTACATTTCTAAACTTCTGCTTTCCTTTAATGATCATAATACATACATGCATACATACATACATGCATGATACATAGACAACACATATTCACTATATATGTAATAGACACATGCAAATTATATAGTGTATATATATATTAAGATCTATGTATGTTATATATGTGAGCATATATGTATTTATAACAGAGTACATTTAAGGGCATCTGTGTGTGTGAAAATCAGTATATTAAATCTATACAATAATTCTTCTTCTCTTTGACAGACTATTTAATGATTTACCCTGGGTGGCTTTTGTTACTTGAAGGGATTAGATTTTTTAAAAGGTTTCTTGTTAAATATATGGATCTGTGAAGGTCACTGTAAAATAAATTCATAGCATAAAATCTCCAAGGAAACTAACATAACCTTTCAAAAACTTTTAAGAAATCGCTAAAATCTTCCAAAAAAATATAGGATGAAGTCAGAAATCAGTGGTAAGCAGGTATTAAAAATAACCTTAGCCATATTTTTCATCCTCTTAGACTTTAAGTTTTTTAACGTAACTGACAAAAGGCCTTTTTCTTCATTTTCTTCTTCTTTCTCAAACGGAAAAATCCAGACTAATTTTCTCTGGATTGAAAAGTCTGTCTAAAGTTAGTGGGACCTACTGATCTCAGCCTTACCAGCAAGAAGCTGTAAGAAATTAATCAACTCAGAAAAGCCAAGTTGTACTCAGATTCTGCTGCCCATCCAGGTAGTACCTTGCTGATGAATCCAGAGAAGTCTTGCCAATTTGGACAGTCATCGTCTTTAGAAAGGATTTATGCCTTTCAGTTCCTGCTTCATAGTCATAAGAGCTACGTATCTCTTAGTCATCAACCACAGAAAATGCGATTTGAGAGGATGTTTTAGGGAGAAAAGCAGCCCTGACAAAAGGTTCCGATGACAGCTGGGCATAGTGACACACACCTATAATCCTAGCACTTGGAAGGCTGAGGGAGGAGGATCACCTTGAGTTCAAGGACAGCCTGGGCTACATAGTAAGACCTGTCTCAAACAGACAAACCAATGCACAAATAAAAATAAAAATGTTACCAATGGCATGCACAGAAAATATGGACCATCATGTGTATCTGAGAAGTCTAAAGATGGTTAATCTTAATCCTAGTAAAATATTGGTGCATACGGAGTGTAAAATTCCTTATATAACTCTCCAAGATCCACCACTACACCTCTCTATTCATGCTTGATAACTTAACCAAGTGATTGACAAAAATTTATTCAGCATTAACTCTGTTGAAGATGTGTTACACACTATCTAAAGACCTAATGAGGTTAAAAAATTCTGCACTAAAAGAGCTTATAGGTGAATAAAATTTTTATTTTTATTTTTCAAAACTTTTATTTATTTATTTGGTACAGAGCCTTGCTGTGCAACCATTGGTGGCTGGTTCTGGAGCTGGCACAACATACAGTACTGGGGATTGAACCCAGGTCCTTGCACTTGCCAGGCAGGTGTTTAGATCACCAAGCTAATTCGAGCTGAATAAAATTTAAAAAGAAAGAACAAAGCAAACAAACAGAATAAGCATAAAATGAATTTTGCAAAATAAAAGTAAATATTATTTTCACTCGAGAGAATTTATAGAAAGTGTGTACTGAAGGAAAAAATCTATGGAACATAAACTGGGATTGAAGTGTGATTCAGTGAAAACTCCAGTTGCCACTCAACAGCTACTGTTCTTCTTCCCTTAGTCAAAGAAATTAAATTATATTAATAAACAACTCAAGTTAAAAATATTACCTTTCCCAACATACTATAGTTATTGGCATGATACTATTTTCTGACCAATAAGATATAAAGCAAAGTGCTATATGACAATCAGAGAAGCTGCTCAAAGTGACATAAGTCAGCAAGCAGTTTACATTTGCATTTTGCTTTGCTTTTTGATGTGAAACTTTAATGTAACACCTGAGCTGTAGCATTGATTTTGAAGTCACAGACTGTGACTTTAAAAATAGAGAAGGGGGCCAGAGAGATGGCTCAGTGGAACAAGTGCTTCCCTGGCAAGCACAAGGGCCTGAGTTTAATCCTCAGTTCAACCAAAAAAAAAAAAAAATAGAGGTCTGAGATAGTCAAGTGTGAAAGCCAAGATAAAATAAACAACTCCATAAACTTTGCATGTGCTCCCTTAAACAAACCATACATCAAGGATTCAGGTGTTTAAAAATAGTAACTGTCCCAAACATCACCAGAACAAAAGCCATGCAGACAATGAGATTGAATTTTTAATTATTATGAGTCTTGCTGAGAATATTTTTCATGCAAGATTTTATGTACTCATATACTTTCAGTTCCCCCAGGTACATCACTAGGAGTGAATTGCTGAGCTCTGGTATCTGTCTGCTTCCCAACGTGGCTGCACCTTTTCACATTCTGACAGGCACTGCAGGAGTCTTCCATGTACATTCTATTTCTGCACTGAGATTCCACTAGATATCCAGACTTAACAACAGTGAATCAAAAAATGAATAGTAGAGTCCATTTCTTTTTTGTTTGTTTGTTTTTTGTTTTTTGTGCAAGGTCTTTTACACAGTTCAGACTCATAGAGATCCTCCTGATTTCTGCCTCCCTAGTGCTGGGATTACAGGTAAGCACCACCACACCCAACTCCAGGCTCAGTGCACCCAGGGGTGGGGCTAGCAAGGCACATGGTACCAGGGATTGAACCCTGGCCTCTGTGCTTACCTAAGCAAGTGCTTAGTCTGCTGAGTTATGCCTCTGGCCCATCTATTTCGAAAAGAGAGACATTTTAAGTACTGGTAAATCACTTCTTAAAAATTTTGAGGGGGAAAAATGCCATAAAATAGAATTGTTGGGTGTGGTGGTACAGGCCTATAATTCTAGCACTCTGGGAGACTGAGGCAGAAAGATTCCTATTTCCAGCTCAGGCTGAGAAGTTTAACAACTTAGCAATATTCTATCTCAGAGCAAAAAATAAGAAAGGGTAGGGATGTACCTCAGTATGAAAGCCCTGAGTAATCCACAGTACAAAAAGAAGGAAAAAAAAAAAAAAAGGAGAAAGACCAGAAATGCTAAATAGCATTAAATAAGTTGTTTGAGTTTCAACAAGAAATATATTTACAATATTTTAAAATTTCACTTCTTCAAAGGGAAAAAGCAATAGGTAAAATACAACTCCAACCAGGTGTACAAGTCAGTTCTACAAACAAATATTTCAAAGAGTTACTCTAATACATTTGACGAATTAAAAGCACTACTAGAAATATCATGAAAGTGGCTTGACAGACACAGAATCTTAGTACAGAAGTAGAACGTGCATAGAAGAGTCACGCAGTGCTCGTCACGATGTGAAAAGGTGCATCCAGGTCGGACAGCAGCTACTGAAGCACAGCAACTCCCTCCTAGCAATGTACCCAGGAGATGTCTACATAAAACCCTGCATAAAAGTATTCTCAGCAACACTGACAATAGTTAAAAAGCAGAAATATCATGGTCTCTTATTTATCATGGAGCTTACGTTCCAGACACCCCTGCAATAAGTAAAAATCGGGGAAGTAGTGACATTTTACTTATTTTAGTATTTATACATAATTTAAGGCTTTTTAAACCCTTTCCACACTCTGATAAACCTTCCCCACACTTGTAAAAACTCTTCTAATGTTCTTAACCATTTTCTAAACTCATAAAGCTTTGTAATTTTAAGAACATCCGTTTATCATATGTACTGCAAACTGCTGCGATAGAGCAAAAGTCTGTGATAAATAATTTAGATTAACATTTTGAAAGCCTGCGAAACAGTAAGCCCATGAAAGTAAAACTATAGCATGCCTAGAGACTACTATAACTCTAATGCCCAGAAAATGTGGTGCATTGTTATTTCATTGAACAACAAAAATAAAATACCAAAAACTTACAATTATATGGAGAAAACTTAAAATATAATGCTATGTGAGAAAAATCATTTGCAAAAGTGTACACTGTTTGGTTATATTTATATGAAATGTTCAGAATAAATGCAGCTGTGAAGCATACTAGTCAGATTTTCTGTAACAGGAAAGAATAACTAATACCTGTAAAATAAAGGAGGAAAGATGTATTTAACAAAAAAACTGTCAAGAAAGAATCCTATGTGCAAATCTATCCTTCAAAAATGAGAACAAAATAAAAATATTTTCAAGCACTGTATAAAATTCTAAAACTATATGTCACTGGGAGACTTTTCCCATAGTGACAAACAAAGTTCTTTAGGATAGAAAGAAATCTCAGACAGTTACTTGAATCTATAGGAAAAAATAAAGAGCATCAGAAAGAATAAATATTTGGATAAATTATTTAAGTATTTGGATAAAATATTTATCTTTTTTTTTTTTTTTTTTTTTTTTTTTTTTGTCTTTTTGAGACAGGGTCTCACTATGCAGCTCAAGCTGGCCTTAAGCTCACTTTGTCGCTCAGACTGGTCTCGAACTCACAACAATCCTCCTGCCTCAGCCTCCCAAGTGCTGGGATTACAGGCCTGTGCCACCACGCCCGGCTCAAAATATTTATCTTTTTGATTTCCTTTAAATATATAATAATAAATGCAGCAATAAATATAAAAATTTACCAAGATACACAGAAGAAAATATTTGAGAGGTTTGAATACATTTCTTTCAGTATGACTATTTTAAATCTATATAGATTAAACATTTCAATCAAAAGTTAAACTTGTTAGAATGAGTTAGAAAAGTTAAAAACAATATGTTGTCTCTAATAGGTACACTTAGGCTTAGTAGAAAGGGTGTTTTTTTTATTTTTATTTTTGACGGAACCAGGAATTGAACTCAGACCCTTGCGCTTGCCAGGGAAGCGCTTATTCTACTGAGCCATCTCCTCTGCCCGAGAAAGGGTTTAAAGTGATAGAAAAAAATAAATCCTGTCAATAAAAACCTTAAGAGAACTAAAATGACTAAGATCAGACAAAATATAATTTCAGAGAATAAATATTACTAAAGTCAGACATTAATAATAATGAGACAATACTTTAGCAATGTGCATTTGGTAACTTCAAGAATATATACATCTAATAAACTCTTAAAATACAAAGCAAAAATTATAGGGTTAAATGGAAAAATTTACAGTTCAACAGTTATATTTGGAAATTTCAATATTATTTTTCCTTAATTTAGAAATTAATTAATTAATTAAATTTATTTATTTCTACATAAAATCAATAAGTATACAGAAAGACTTGAATAACTATCACAATTATTGATCGAATATTTATAAAATACTACACACAATAAAACCAGTTCCCTCATTCCTGTCAAAATATACTGAGAACATGCTCATTAAGACTACATGCTAGGCCATAAAAAATTTTCAAGTTAATTTAAAGGATTAAAATAACATAAAATATTTAACCATGGTCATTGTACTGCACATTGCTGTCCTCAGTGAGGTTGCTCATAGTACAGGTATTAGAATATAAAGTTGGGGATCACCCACTCAGGGGCCCCCCTTCTGTCGTTCTCTTGGACAGAAGCTTTCTTTCCCCCAATAAATGTATTCTGCTCATCACCTCCATTTGTTCCTAAAATTCATTCTTCAGTTTTAGAGAACACAAACTCATTCCAGGTACCTTTCATGTTAGGAGTTTCATTTTTCCCCCTATATCATCCACCCAAGATCATTTGTTCCCCTACATCATTTGGAGGGTCCCACTGAAATCACTGGATAGAGGTATGAGTTCGCTTTTATTTCATAGATCCTGAAATGGGACTCATGTTGGCAACAAATTTTTATGCTTCAAACGTTGATATGTTTTGGCCCATTGCTCATACAGTTTTGTCTCATATAGTTCAGTTATAATTGCTTATGCTGTCTTTTATGTAGTTTTGTTGAAATGTTGGTCAAAATGTTGTTGGAAAATCTAAGTTAAGACATGGAAAGGTTATGATATTTTTCTAATGGGACATTTTATAACTGTTTTGTAGTTGTATATGTTGCATTTGAACTAATTGCTAAATATGTTGATATTCCTTACTTGACTTTAGACAGTCACGATAGAGAGTAATGTTAGTAAGCCTCATAGTGGGCTTTATATAAGCTTCTATAAAATGAAACTTTTAAATCTAGCTCAAAGTTAGAAAACATACATGCCTGTGTATGAAACGCAGGACTCCTTTTGCCAACTACATGACATTAGGTTGGCAACCATTTTTAAAGACTTGAAGGACAGGTTTCACCTGGGGAAGATTGGCTCTGATCCGCTCTTCATGCTCGAGGAAATGTCAAGCATATTCTGTTTAAGTTTCCCTTCTTTGACCTTACTCCTAATTTTCCTAAATCTTTGTAGTTTCCCTTTTAGAGACGTGTAAAATTAGGAAAATGATATAGACTGTTCCAACTAAGTGAAGCCCTTAGAAAATGAGTATTTCTTAATGATGAAGACAGGGAAATAATTTTAGAAAAAGGATACATACCTCATCTCTGGGTGAAATGAGACAAAGGACTATGCCCGCCCAAGAGGACACATATAAAAGCCATGGCCCAGCTTAGTGTTCTGGGAAGGCCGCCTTTGGAAGATTAAACCTGAGAAACTGGAGAGAACTGACTTCTGGATGACACCAGAAAGACCTATCTCCAAAATCAGCACCCTTAAGAAACTAAAACACATTTAGTGTGAGGGAGTATTTCCAACCTCTTCTCCTAGGACTAGTTATCATTTATGTTCATAAGAGCTAAGTTATGGACTTTAAAACCTTTACTGTAAAGTGCTAGGTAATCTTGTTCAGGTTTTAACTGTCCCTTATAAAATTTGGACAGCAAGTAAGTGCTGCTAGAGCTGCCATTCCTTGACGCAGAGGACAGGTTTCGCCAGCTATTCTTTGGTGAATTCCCACTGAAGCCTACAGCTAATGGAATGCTGACCAGAGACTCAGCTGGATTCTTTTTCAGGAGACTGATCTCTGATTGTGTGAGCCAACAGAAACTGAGAACACCTGAGGGATCGTGGCCAAGGTTACTCTCTGGTGTATATCTAAAAGTGCTTGGTGGAAACTGGCTCCTCACCACTGAAAGATTTCCACTTACCCATTGTACTTTTGTTTCCTTCTCCTAGTAAAATAGGAATTCTACTTGAGCTTTTCAGTAGACCCCTTTAACGAGTCACTCTTCCAGAAATTGGGCTGTGGCAGCTTGCAATAGTTTAGGTTCTACAGCGGCTATCAGGGGAATGATTTACATATGTGCCTTACACGTGAACTGAGAGTAAGATTTTTGTCAGCCTTAAATGTAAGTTTTACCTGTGAGCTCAAAGGTTTAATATAGCCTAGTCCTTCTAGGAAAAGTTTCCCTGGTGACGAGATGGAAGAAAACAAGTGTCTTGGCAGTTTATTTGCCCTAGGATCCAGGGTAAAGTTCCTCCAGTCAATTGTCTCTTCTGTCTACCTCCAAAGGTAAAGATTTTGTTTACATTAACAAAGTTATTGTTATCTAGTTTTGAAATGTAGATGTGAGCAACAGGAGAACCGGAAGTTCAGGTGCCTAAGGCCTTCACTATCCTGGAGCCTAAGGCTGCTCCTCCCTCACTTTTGCAGCTGAAGGACAGGACAGTGTTAATCACAGCCTCACCCACCATTACTGAAGGTAAGTTTTCCCTTATTTGCCTTTCTAAAGGATGGGCTTCTAAAACAGCTAAATTCCAGTCTTCTACAAGGCTACAACCATCCTCAGCTGCATTTATGCAAGTTCCCCAAGGAAAATATCCTTTAAAGAAGTGAATAGGCAATTTAGAACTTCCAGAATCATATGCCTTTTTCTCTCTGTGACCTAAAACAGATAAAGTCATGTCTTAGGATATCTTTTGATGACCCTGATAAGCAAATTGAGGTCTTTATAGGCCTCACTGAGACTTACGAATGAGATTGGAAAAGTGTAATGTTACTCATCAACCAAGTTAACTTGGTTATAAATCATCAAAGTTTTTGTCTAACACTGATCTGCAGGGCTGTGAACCTGTGCCCACTCTGCTCTTCCTTGTCCAGTTTGGAATCATTCTGAAATCCTGCTGCTACCAAACTGTGGCTGATCCAATGGACTCTGTCTGGAGAATGGGCTGTGTCTATTCTGAGCTCTTAATTAAGGTCACCTCTACTAGAGTGCTCACTCTTGGTTAATTCTACCTCCCTTCCTGAATCTATTATCACTTAGAGACTTAAACACTATTGTCAGCTTTGTACTCCAAATTCACAAAGACAAATTATAAGTAACCGTTTTTTCAGAAGAGCTAAGGAAAATAATATGCCCATCTTCTATTTTTTATTGAATTAATTTAGTTCAAATAATACATAATACTACATCTTTCAGTTTTGTTATAAAAACAAATAAATCACTAGTAATTATTTTAAAGTATGTCATATAATGGCATTGCTTCCAAAAATGTCAGATTTTAAATATTTTATAGCCTCATATGTGTGGGGAAATTATCTACTGAAATAAACCATGTTCTTTGTTTCAAAGTTAAGGGTCCTTATAGGTATTTTAAAAGAATATAAATTGATTAAATGGAAAACTCATAGGATCCCCAGAAGCTCATAGCTACAAAATCATGCAAAGGCTGAACTCTGGGGATGATTAACCTCAAAAGAACAACTGAATCAGCATGTATATTCTTTGAAGGTGAAATACACATAGCTCTTCCTGTACTCAGGATGCAGAAGGCCGCCACAGGGTCAGATGCCCCACGGCCTCTGTGTGCCCTTACCCTTCTGTTGTCTTCCATCAATTCCAACATATGCAGCACCTCGTTCTCATGTCCTATACCTGTACCAGGTGTCAAGAGAGGCTGGGGGAGACCTTAGGCTGCTGGTATAGGAAATTAGTGAAAGATAAAAAAGAAGTCACTTGAGAAATATTGAGTGATGAAAACATCTTAACAATATTAGGCCTCTGAGATCAAAGTAGAGATAGTTCAGAAAATGTTTAATGAGTATCTTCTTGGTCTAGGATAATGAGGACAACTGTGTCCTAGCATTTGCCATTCCTTATGCTCAAAATATTCAAACCATGGCTATTTCACCTCTATGGATAGAATAAAATTTTCTCAAAAGCAACAAGTCAATTCTAGTAAAATAAGTAGGATATAAAAAATATTCTCATCAAGTTGCTTTAACATGATTTTTTAAAATATTGTCTTAGTCTGTTCAGATTGCTGAAACAAAACACCAACGTCTGATTGTCTTGTAAACAACAGAATATACTTTTCACTGTTCTAGATGTTGGGAAATCCAAGATTCAGTGTCAAAGGAGAGTCTTCTTAATTCCGAGTTGACACCTTCTACTTGTATTGTCATATAGGAAGAAGAACAAAGGGCTTTCTAATGTCTCTTTATAAAGTCACTAGTCTCGTACAAAAGGGCATTACCCTCAAGACAATTGACCTCCTAAAAGGCTCACATTCAAATACCCTCACACTGGGAACTAGGTTTCAACATATAATCTTTGGGAAAACACAAAAATTTAGTCTTTAACCTATACCATATAATTTTTTGGTAATGTATATTTAACAAGCTCTCTATAGCATGTATTACTGAAAATATAGAAATTGTCTCTTACCAAGCAGCTTACTTCAACACATCATAGGCTTAAATTAGGTGGGCTTTTTTTTTTTCTACATAGATAATGTCACAATCATCTTTATGTTAAAATTATATAGGTTGCTTTTTCAAAAGTAATTACTGTCTATATTAAAGTATGTATACATATTCCCAGTACATTCTTTTTTTTTTTTTTTTTCAGAACCGTGGATTGAACTCAGGCCCTTGCGCTTGTCAGGGAAGCGCTTATTCCACTGAGCCATTTCTCCAGCCCCTCATAATGCATTCTTTAGGGCATAAAATGAAATCAAATTTTCCATAAAATGGAATTCAATTAACTTCTCATTGCATCTTTGAGCTTTAAATCTAAGGCCTCGTTTTATTGTGTTCAGCTTTGGGTGATATCACCCTATCACAACTTTGATAGCTAGTCTCTCCTTGACTGCTTGATAAGATCCTACACAGTAAGAGAGACATATAAAAAGTTGGGTTGATACTTTTGGTTAATTAATCAGCATATTCAGTCTTTCAAGTAAAGCTATGCATGCCCAAGATTTCCTTTGAAGCAGAGCTTCCTTTTTCCTTTTAGTATCTAAATAATTTCAACCCATGTCCCAAGTCAGACTTTACTCATTTGAGGAAGATGTCTTTGAGTCTTTCGTGTGCTGGTCACCCATGTCCTCTTTTGTTTCCCAAAGAAACCCCACTTACATTCACCATGACACCAAGCCACACACTGATCATGTTTGAAAACTATTGTTTTGCTTGTCTGCCTTCATAATCACCTTGAAGGCAAAGAGCCTGCTGTATTGATTTTATATCCCCAGTATCCACTTAGCACATTTCTAGTAATGCATTATACACTCTCTTGTGTGCATTCATTCACCATCCACTCAAATCAGTCTACACACGTTGAGTATCTACTATGAGCTACACAGTAGAATGAGGGCTAAAGTATAACTGCATTAATTCTGCCATCATATAGCCAATATTACAAAGGAGGTATAAATAACATAGTTTGCTGAATGATGATATCTCTATGGAGAAAACATAAATGATGAGAGTAGGCTAGGCATAGAGTGATGGCTTTTAAGTAATATTATGAAAGAAGAGCTTACTTGCAAGTTAACACTTGAGCAAAGACCAGAAAAAGATGAAAAGGATAATATGAGTAGCCAAACATTATGAGAACCCTCTTTGGTTTCATGAGGCAATAAAAGGAATTAAAATGTTGTAGGTACTGGTACCAACTCCACACAAGAAATGTAAACATTTGTACTACAAACATGTACTAATTAAAAATTAAAATAGGATCATTTTGGTTGATGTTTTAAACCTGGTTTATTGGAATCTCTTGAACCTGCATCTCAAAGAACTTCCTATCTCCAGAGGAATTACTATCTCTGTATTTTGAAATCTCTTTTCTCTTCCTCCCACTGCTCCATTCAAGTCCTGGTTCCTCTAACTCCTGTGTGACTCATCCTGCTCTTTTATTCTTTGCCAAACTTATGAGCTCTGACTCATTCTGACTAATCAATGAAGATTTATTTCCTATGTCGCCTGCACTATCCTCAGTGAGAGAAATTATTATGAAAGTCACAAGTTTTTTGAGGACCTTCTGCCTAAATACAAGCAAGAGACTTAAACAAGCTGTGTCACTCCACAAATGCCTGCATCAATCTCTTAGTACTTACAAAGTGGTCTCTATTTTGTTAATAAAGAAAATGTAAAACACTGAGCAGAAAAAGACATATATGCTACACATAGCTTTGAGAAAAGCTTATTCATTACCAGTGCTTATATTTCCTGATAATTTCCCAAATCCTCATCCTTAGGATTTTGCTATCTTTTCCTAGCAGATAGGGAATATCTGCATATGCATTATTCATGCAGTCAAATCATCTACTTTTTATTTCAAAAACACCCACCTCTCTTTCAGATCATGCTGTAATAATCACACAGCAGCTACAAAACAATTTAGACTTTGTTGTTGGGCGGTTTAGCTTCCCATAAAGGTGAAATTCATTTCAATGTATTTTAAAAGAATATGTAGATTTGTCCAACTTGAATCTTTATTTTTTCATGTGTTTCTGATTTAAAGAAGGCAGTTTTCAAACAGTGTACCTGAGTCAGAAAGAACATTTCCTGGTTTGCTTAAAAAGACAAAAGAGGACCTTCTACACACCTGCATGGTGCCAAACATTGTGGCAGGCACTTTGCATACATTATCTCATATGACAGATGCAGTATCACAGTACACACAAACACAATTGTGGGGTGATGTTATTACTAGTTTCCATGTAAATGAAAGGAAAGTAAGTTACTGAGAGGCTGCATAAATTTTCCATTGTGACACAGAATTTGTGAGCGGCAGACATAGAATTCCAGAGTAGTGCATCTTCTGTGAGACCTCTAGCTTTCCTTCTTTCCACACTTTTCTCTTCGCTTTTTCTTCTCCAAATAACTGATAACATGTAGATATTTAGCATGTGCATTATATTTTGAAGTATAAATGCATTGTGGAGTAGATAGGTTCAGTTAATTAGCATGTGCATTACCTCACCTAGTTATTACTTCTGAGGTGGAATCAATTAACCTCTCCTTTTCACCTCTCAAGAACACAATATATTGTCATTAGCTATAATCAACAAGCTCCACAGTAGTTCTCTCACAGATGAAAGCATGACATATGTAAGGCTGAAATCATGAGATCAAATACTCCCTGTGTGGATTTTAATAGACCATTGCCTCTCCCCTTCTCCTTCCATTTTCAGGAAATATCTGTACAGACCCAAAGTGGTTAAAATAGATATGAAAAAAGGATGCATAGACTGGGTGTAATGCATAAATACATTCTTTCAACCAGAGAAATAAAGCAAAATACACATATTGATGATAGGTCATTAGTGTCTTCTTTATTGTGTTCAAATGGTGGAAAAACCTGTCCTTTCCTTTCTCATAAATCTGTTTCATTCCATCCTTCAACTGACAGAGACCTCTCATTCACTTTGTTCTCCTTGTCAAAGAAAAGAGTTATAGAGATTCTGATTCTTTACATCAGAAGAGAAAATGGTCAAATGTGTTTTGACTGAGCATACTTTCTTAGAACAAAAAAAAAAAAATCACAAAAATTAGACTTTTGGGTCTGCCAATTCACTTCTGACCTCTCACTGGGAATCATACTTGTTAATTCTGAACTGCAGAGTCTATCACTATTACTTTAGGTGTAGAGAATGATGCTGGTATATGTGGAGTGCCTATTGTGATATGGGGTTGTGCATGTGTTAATGATGAAGGGGTTCTAGAATTTTCAAGAAAAGTAAAAGAATCTCAAAGCCAAAACAAAACAGTATTCCTCAACATTTGCTGTAGTTTATGTATCTATCAAAGTTGATCCATCAGAAAAGTATAAAAATGAAGTATACACTGCGGGGCCATAATAATAAGTTGAGCTGTAAATGGCTATTGTAGACAATTTCTTCAGATAACTCACTATTGTTGCAGAATGCTGGACTGTGTTGGATTCTGTCATCGAGTTCAGGCACCTAAATTAATTGAATGACAATGGAGTGCCCATCTTTGACAGGTGTAGACAAAGGAAGGGGTATAAAAAGGAAGAATCATGATGTGTGTATGGACAGTACAGTTGGGACAGATATGCCATGATTCTACATAATTCTATGAGAGGCAAGATTTGCACTAATGGTGGTTGAACAGGATATTATGTCGGCTTCTAGTACTGTGGACAACCACTAGGAAAATAACAAGGTAGAAAGTATTAATTATTGAATCTTCGATGTAATTCAGGTATAAAAAATAAGATATGCAAACAGCTACACTCTTAATTTACTGGTAAGAGACATACGGTATAATAATGTCTGTAAGTATAATATTATGTATGCACCTTCTATGATACCAAAACATTATGAAAACAGTTTGCAATGTATTTACCAAATCCATCTTGTCAAGGTATCTTAAA
>PVKA01025319.1:0-33090 GCA_004027165.1 Ctenomys sociabilis
ACCTCTAGGCTGTTTGCCAGGAGACCCCAGGCAGGTGGCACCTATCCGTATCCTACTCCTTGTCAAGTTACACCATAAAGTCAGATATTGCTGCCAGGAGGCAGCCCGCGGGGCAAGAAGCCAAAGAATGGCGGTGGTTCTAGAGGAGAAAGCCACGAGGGGAAATATCTGGGCACGAATATTTACTTCCAACTTTCTCTGCGCAGGTTCGAGGCCCTCCTTGGTCATCATCGTACTGGCGGTGATAACAGTCCTGGCCTTGGTTACTATCTCAGGAGCTTTAGTATTTGTCTTTGGGATGCAGAAACGCTACGGCATCTACCACGTGAGGCGGCAAAGCAACTCGGTGCCCCTTCGGGCAATGGAGCCTGAAGACGCAACGGGGGAAGAGGCGTGCTGACTTGAGGACTACCGGGATTCTGCGACAAAGACGGCCGGCACGCTAACCAGACCCTGGAATTTCCCACCAATAAAGCCTTTAAACTTCGTAGTCTGTGGTCGGATTCCATCTGCGCCACTGGGCTCACCCCAATGCTCCACACTTCTACTGAATGGCACGCAGGCTGCGGAAGGGGGCGATGTGTCCATGTTTTTTCTAATCTCCTTTATTTATTTATTTTTTATCAATGTCTTCTTTAGAAGCAGCTATTAATTCTTTTACTGCACAGTTTTTTTCTGGTGTGTTTCCTCCATGTTTCTTTTTTTGATTCTTTACTTAAGATGCTATGAACAGAAATTTCTTTTTTTATTTCAGAAATTAATTCTGCTTTAAGTTCCTCTATATCTCTCTGCTATTGCTTATTTACTTCTGACGCTATTAGTTTGTACTGTTCAGCTGAGCTAGGGTCCTCTGCACTTGTTCATTGTGGGCACTGGGTTTTCTCCGTATTTTTCTGAATTTGATTCTTTACTTCAGGTGCTATGAATTCAGAAATTTCTGTTTTTTTTTTTTTTTCCAGAAATGAATTCTGCTCTGAGTTCCTCTATATGGTTTTGCTGTTATTTCTTGTGATGCTATTAATTCTACATTTCAGCTGAGCTGGTGTCATCTGAACTTGTTCTTGGTCAGCTTGAGGCCTGCGATTTCATTTTTGTCCTTCTCTTTGTCATTTTGTATAGTTCTGACTTCTGATCTTTGGTGTAGAGCTTTGGTGGAGTTATAACCTTAGCATATAATGAGAGTTGGGTGTACATCTATTAAGTGTGAGTTTATCCAGTTATGCCTGGCCTGGGTCTAGCTGTTGTATTCAGCACCTTTTTGTTGCAGCCTGTGGAAATGAACGTGTTGTGTCTCTTTGGCACATCAGTGAATCTGTGGTGCTCCTCTGTTGTGCCCCTGGTCCAGGTAGTGCAGGGGTCGCAGAATCTCTCCCACACATTAGCTGGACTTGGGCTTCGAGTGGATGGGAGGTGTGGAGGTTTCCTCAGCAAGCAGGATGGAAAGTGTCCTGAGAATGCAGTGAAGGCCTCACTCAAGGGCTGGACTGGGCTAGATCTGCCAGCAAAGGGGAGTGCAGGAGCTCACCCTCTCACTCGCTGGGCCTGAGTTTGGACCGGATCCAACAAATTTTTATAGCAAAATTATAAAAATAATTTAGGGCCTGGGAAATATCTCAGTGGTCTAAGTGCCTGCCTGGCAAACAGGAGGTCCTGAGTTAGATCTCCCATACCACAGGCCATTCTGCCCCCCCACCCGACACTGGGCATGGTAGCACCTGCCTGTAATCCCAGCACTGGGGAGGCTGAGAAAGGAAGATCATTAGGAGTCCAAGCTGTTTAGCAAGATTGTGTACAAAATCAAGAAATAAAAATCTAAAAATTTAGAGAAACTTTAATGATTTTTGCTTTATTTATTTGTTTAGTTTTGAGGCAGTGTTTTGCTATGGGCTTCCCAGCCTGGACCCTAGCTCAGCCCACTCCCCACCGAATCCTGAGCCTGTTCATCTGCTATAGCTTGGCTCTTGAAAGTCTCCCAGGACCGGTGTGCTGAAGGCTCAGTTCCTGGGTGATGGCAGTGTTGGGAAGTGGTAGAAACTTGAAGAGATGGAGCCTAGTGGAAGGAAGAAAATCTTGCTGATTGTCCTGCCTCAGCCACACAATTGCTGGGATTACAGGCATGTGGCATCATGCCTGGCCTTTAATGATTTTAAAATGTGACCTGGAGTTACTTGGTCAGCTGAGGTCACCATCTTTGACAATAGACCATGATGTAAGTGAGTCTTTGGATGCCCTGTTGACCTAGTTGGAGGAGAATGGTGAATAGGACCATTCTGCCAGTGAACCTCAGTGGGGCAAACATACTTATATTTCCCAAAGTTAGAGATCTCAGAATGTTCTGTGCATGACAGCTGACACAATTCTTTCCTTTAATTCCTCTATGTCTTCTGAAGATAAGGGGCAAAGGGGCACAGATTACTTTTCATGAACCTCAGTGATTGTCCCTCTCACTAAGTGGTGATAGTTTTGCAGTGGGGACACCTGTACTACTGAGTGGAGAAAATTATCCTCAGGATAATCCTGTGCCAATTACATTCCTATTAGTGCTGTATCAGTCACTTTCTCAACACTGGGACAAAAATATTTGAAGTCCACACCTTATAGGAAGAGACACTTATTGGGGCTCATGGTTTTAGAAGGATCAGTCCCTAGTTGCCTGGCTCCAAGGCAGAAATAGCATGGTGGAAATTCACAGTGGAGGAGAGCTTCTCACCCACGGCAGCTGGAGACAGAAGAGGAGCCTTCTTTGTCACATTCCTGACCCTCCTCTCTCAAGTAGACCCCACCTCCTAATAGTACAGCCAACAAAGAGCATGCCAGGGGCTGACTTTCCTGATGAACACAGCTCCATCGTGAGCCAGTCACTTTCCCAAATCCAGAAATCAAATCCAAAAAGCACTTCGTCATTTAATTTTGTATTTTTTGAGTCATTGGTGAGGCTGGATAATATTTTTATATTTTCTGATTTCATGAACTTTTATGATTCAGTGGTTTATCTTATGGCTTATTTTTGCTCACGTCCTTTGTGTCTCTGTTTTGTTCTTTTCAGGAATGAAAACAAAAATCAGCTTTTGTGAGTTCTTTATACCTTATCTATTAGATGTCATTTTGGTATCATCTGCTTTTGAAAAACAATTTCATTGAGGTATAGCATTGTTATGGTTTGTGGGTATTTGTCCCCCCAAAGCCTCATGCAGTCATTGAGACATGGTTCTATAGTTTGCTATTCACTCATGACCCAAAGCTAGGATTATGGATCTGAGAACTGCTGGGATTGTGCGTGTGAGTGCTATACCCGGCCTGGGGCAGACGAAGGGAAGAGAGAGACTTGCTCTCTGTAGCCACTACTCTTCCTTTTGCTTTCTGCCCTTTGCCACCACCATGAAAAGCTGCCCCCTGCCATGTACTGCTCTGCCTTGGAGCCAGCTGAGTATGGACTGAAACCTCCAGTAAATATGAGCTAAATAAACCTTTTCTTCCTTCATTTTGATTGTCTGGTATTTATCCCAGCAACAATAGAAGAGAATCTAGGACAGAATTTGGTAGCAGAGAAAGTAGGGTTGTTGCCATGGCTAAACCTGATCATGTGGATTACAAGCTTTTGGGAATGGCTTATGGGAAGAGATAGGAAAGGTTCAGAGATGTTGCCTACAAGCAAAGCACTGGAACAGCTTTGGCTGTTCTGTATGGGAGATTTTGGTCAGAGCTCAGAAGACCAGAAGGTTGAAGGAAAGCCTGCCTGTAAACACCAGACTGGGGCGGTTTATTCTGGGAAGAAGGACTGCACTGGTTGTTGGGCTGCAGATAATTTGCATTATGGTTTGGCAGAAAGTTTGTCTGCATTTGGCTCCTGTCCAGAGACTTTGCCTGAGACTGAGCTTCAGCATGGTGGACTGATTAGTCTGGCAAAAGATATATCAAAGCAGTTGAATATTGAGGCAATGGCATGGCTGTTGTTGAGGGCTTTTAGCCAGATTTATGTTGAGAATCAAGAAGAAAGAAGCCAGCATGATGCTTTAAAATGTGAGTTTGGCCAGAAAGGAAGTTCCAAGAAAGCTTTGGACTGCAATGATAGAGCTGATAGGCTGTCCATTGCTGAGAAGGAATAAGAAGATGGAAAGGATGACCTGAGAGTACCACAGGAGGTAGGGGGTCTCATCCCTTTGAAGCCTCAGAATTTCAAAGGTTAGGGATTTTGCCTTAGGGAAAAAGCCACTGAACAAGCCCCATGTTCTGCAGTGGTAGCTGTGGCCTCACCAGGATGGTGCTGGCATGGAGAATTTATTCCTGGCAATCAGGGTCAGAGTCCAGGAACTTGAACCCTACAGCCAAGAGAGAGGAAAACCTGGCTATGCTCTAGCTGGCAGCATTATCCATGTGGTGCTGATTTTTGGTGCATTCAGAATGCAGGAGTTCTAAGCTTAAGAAGGGTTCATCTGGATTTCAGCAGAAGGCCTGGGAGGCCAGGCAATGTGCCCCTGGGAGGGCAGTGTATAAAGGTGTAAGAATCATATTCAGTGAAAATCCCAGAAGTCTGGAAAAGCCAGGAACATGGATCATTTAATGGAGAATGCAACGAGGGAGCAAAGCCAGCCTAAGAGAGAAGACATGGGAACTACCACCAAGAGTGTCATGGGGCAGAGCCACATGGAATTTACAATTTGCCACAGATTTTTTCAGAGGTTCCACATGGAACTATAGGATTTAATGTTGACCCTTCTGGATTTTGGACTTGCTTTTGTCCCAAAGCTTGGTATCTTGCTGTGTGTACCCTTTGGAATGGTAATGTTTACTTGTGCCACTGAATGTTGGAAGTGTTTAACTGTTTTTTAATGTAATTAGTACAGGGTCTACAGGGTCTCACTACACAGATCAAACTTGTAGTGATCCTTCCTGTTTTTTAGCCTCTCAAGCACTGGGATTATTAGCCTGTCAAGCACGGGGATTACAAGAATGTGCCACCCTGTCCAGTCTCAATCACTATCTCAGCATGCCCTGGAGGTGGAGCCAGCACAGCAGGCTGGGAATCGAACTCTTGGCCCCTGTATTTGCCTATGCAGGTGCTTTAATCCACTGAGCTATCTGGCCAGCCCTTAACTTTCCTTTGTACAGGGGCTTACAGATAAAAGTTTGCTTTATTTTTTAATTTTTTTGGTGGAAGCAGATATTGAACTCAGGCCCTTGTGCTTGCCAGGGAAACGCTTATTTCACTGAGCCACCTCTCTGGCTGAAGGCAGCAAAACAGCAAGAGCAAAGGGGAGAGGTAGTGAGCACCACCTCTAAATTTGTTTTAGATCTTGGAGGAGACTTGGGACTTGGACTTTTCAACAATGCTGAAACTGTTGAGACTTTGGCAACTCTTAAAGATGGCCTAAAATGCCTTTTGCATAAAAGGGTGTGCATGAGCCTTTGGGGGCCCAGGAGTGGAATGGTATGGTTTGTGTGTATTTGTCTCCCCAAAGCCTCCAGCAATCCTGGAACAGACTTCTAGAGTTTGTGATTGACTCATGATCCACTGGAATTATGAATGTGAGTGCTGCAGGGATTATGGGTGTGAGTGCCACACTCATCCTAGGATAGGCAGCCTGAAGGTAATTTAAGGGAGACAGACTTCTTCTCTGTAGCCACTGGTGCTTACTACCTCTCCCCTTTGCTCTTGCTGTTTTGCTGCCTTCTGCCACCATGAACCACTGCTCTCTGCCATGTTCCACTCTGCCTTGGAGCCAGCTGAGTATGGACTGAAACCTCCAGTAACTGTGAGCTAAACAAACCTTTCCTTTCTTCATTCTAAATGTTGGACATTTCATCCCAGCAATGAAAAAAGAGTAACTGAGCTAGAATGTTGGAATGTACTCATGTTAGGTATGTGATGTCCCTATCATCAAGATACTGGTGTTGATTACTTTAAAAAGTTCTCTCTTGCTGTTTTATAATGAGCTCTACTCTGCCCCCAGACATAGGAACCTCTGATGAGAGTTTTTCTTTTTCTTAGTATCGAACACCTTGCAAATTTCTGCGTCATCCTTGAGTAGTAGGCACCCAAATCTCCTCTGTATTGCTTCAATTTTAGCCTATGCACTACCCAAGTGAGCATCTCTGATCTGATTTCTGTCATGGTGTATTAGTGAAGTCTGTTATAAATCTGAAAGAATGTTTCTGTTTTATTTTGAGCTTGTTTTTTTATGTGGCATACTTTGGACTATTTTTTTTTTTTTTTGGACTTTATTTTTTTCATGAAGCATGACTTTGAGGTCTTTCATGTGGTATCCATAAGGTTTTCCTTTTTTATTTTAAAATTTAATAATGAGAAAAATGTAAATAATTCAGAATTTCAAAACAAGATGGTAGGAAATCAACAATGGTTATTATATTGCTTATTGTTATCTTCAAAGTAGTTTTTCAGATTACCAGATATAAGCATATGAAATTGGTCAAAAAGGATCCCGCCCATGCCCGCCCAGTCACAGAGACCGACCGAGACAACACAGCCAACTCCAGCAGCCTCCTCGATCCCAGCCATGCCACCCAGCCTGAGACCGGCCTGAAACAGCGGCTGACTCCAGTGGCCTCCTGGATCCTGCCCCAAGCTCTCTCAGTGAGTGGGAATTTGCACGACTCACCAGGTTTCCCAGATCAGTGAGTGTGTGGTGAGTCTGAGGGAGAGCCATTGGCTTCTTTCCACGCACGCTACCCGGATCCATGCCCACAAGCCCTCTAAGGCAGTGACCAGCCTGAAACCTCAGGACCCACTCACAAGCATCTTCCCAGATCCCCTAGCCTAAAGCCCGCTGAGTGAGTGGGAATTTGCCCGATTTCCAGGGCATCAAAGTTCAGTGAGTGTAGAACTCCAGGCTCACCGTGCTGGAGAGACATTTCCCAGGGATTCCCTGTCCCCCTACCCCCCATGGCCTGGTGAGAGCTCCAGGCACACTGCAGAGAAATATTTCCAGGCGATTGCCGGTCCCACCCCATGGCCCCAGACCCAGTGCAGGTTGGCCTGGAGTGAGAACTTCAAGCCTGCCATGCTGGAGGGACATTTCTCAGGAATCCCCAGTCCCACCCCATGGCCCAAAACCCAGCACAGCCTGGCCTATGAGTGAGAGCTGCAGGCCCGCTGCACTGGCGGGACCTTTCCCAGTCTTCTCAGGTTACAGCCTGTAGACCTGGACCCAGCACAGGCTGGAGGACCCAGTACAGCATACACGGTGAATAAGATCATCCACTATCCTTTTGTGAGCCCAGAAGACCCACCAAAGTCCAGGCCCACCCACCTAGAGAGCGACCTGCCTGACACGGGAGGGCTGACCCGGCAATTTTTCAGATCCTCGCCCCAAAGCCAGATAAGACGGGGAATTTTCATTACTTGCTCTGCATCCCAGTTTGGTTTGTGCTCACCTGAACAGGGAACGAACAGAGGGGAACCAAAGGAGCTACAGCAAAAAAGGAACTGAACACAACAGCTAGATCCAGGATAGGCATACCTGGATAATCTAACTTAATAGACTGCCACCCGAATCTCATAACAAGCTAAGGTTATAGCTGCACCAAAGTTCCACACCAAAGGTCAAAGGTCAGTGCTATACGAAATGACAAAGACAAGGGGAAAAACACAATCCCAGACCTCGAGTCCTCCAGTAAGGGGACAGGACACTATCTCAGCTACAATGAATGAATTAACAGATACAGCAGCAAAGGAACAACAGCAGAAAGCTATAGAGGAAATAAAATGGGAAGTAATTCCCCAAATTAAAAAAGAAATATCTGAATACATAGTATCTGAAATAAAGAATGAATTACAGAAACACTGGGTGGAAAAACAGTGCTCACCCAGAATAAGTGCAGAGAGCACGATTCCAGCTGAAATATATGAATTAACAGCATCTGAAGCAAAGAAACAACAGCAGAAAGATCATGAGGAACTCAAAGCAGAAACAAGTTCTGAAATCAAAAAAGAATTTTTTGAAAAAAAAGAATTCTTTGAAGTCATAGCATCTGAAATACAGAAACAAGTCCAGAAATATACAGAGGAAATCCAACTTGGAAGAAACACTGCAGAAAAAGAATTAATAACTACCTCTAAAGAAGACATGGATAAAAAAATTGAGGAGATCAGAAATATGATGGATTCCTTGAATGAGCAATACAGAAAAGAAACAGAACACATAAAGCACAGTCAAAGAGATATAGAAGAAATAAAGATATCAATCACGAGACTACAAAACTGTTTGAGTGAAAGCGAAGACAGAGTTTCAGATCTTGAAGATGCTAGAGTAGCTAGTGAAAAGGTGAGAAAGGATCTCTTAAAAACAATGAGAATACAGGACAAAATAATCCATCACCTGCAAGATGATGCCAGGATGAACAATGTGAGAATAATTGGTATCAACTAGAATGAAGGAGTTAATGCAAAAGACATAAAAAGAATTTGGGGAGAAATAATTGCAGAAAACCTCCCAAATATGAGGAAACAATCCAACATTCAGGTCACTGAAGCATACAGAACACCAAATAACCTCAACCGAAGTAGAAACACACCGAGACATATAGTAGTTAAGATCGCAGAAATCCAACACAAAAATAATATAATGAAATCTGCTAGAGAGAAGAAGGAGCTCACATTCAAAGGAAAACCCATCAGAATTACAGTCGACTTCTCTACACAAACAATGAAGGCAAGGAGAGCATGGAGCAGAGTTCTTCAAGTCCTACACGAAAACAAATTCCAGCCCAGACTATTATACCCTGCAAAACTCTCTTTCAAGTTTGATGGAGAAGTAAAATACTTCCACGACAAAGAACAACTAAAGAATTTCATGATGAGAAAGCCATCCCTTCACAGGTTGCTGAAACATATTCTAGAGAGAGACCACAATGACCAGAACTCCACGAATGAGAATGGAAGGAACCCACTAAACAGGACAGACAATTAAACACAGGTTACAAAGGAGTAAAGAACCCAGGTAAATATCATGATAAACATAAGTCAGCACATTTCAATTATAACCATCAATGTAAACTGATTCAATTCTGCAGTTAAGAGAAATAGACTGGCACAGTGGATTAGGAAACAAAATCCAGCCATATGCTGTATACAAGAAACACACTTAACTCAAAAGGACATTCATAAACACAAAGGATGGAAAACAATACTACATGCCCTAGCACCTCAGAAAAAAGGAGGAGTAGCAATTCTGTTCTCAGACAGTCTCAATTTCAAACCAAGAATGATGAAATGACACAAAGAAGGCCATGATATATTGGTCAGGGGAAAAACACAAGATCAAGAAGTAACACTCATAAATACGTATGCACCAAACACTGGAGCAACCAACTATGTAAGACAAATCTTAAGGGACATGAAAAACTTAATATCGAAGAACACAATCTTAACAGGAGACCTTAACACACTCTTATGTCAAAAAGATAGATCAACCAGACAAAAAATTAGCAAGGAAGTAACAGAACTGAACCAGAGATTGGAACAAATGGACCTAGTGGACATATACAGAGTGTTCCACCCAACCACAGCTGAGTACAAATATTTTTCAGATGCACACGGGTCATTTTCCTAAATATACCACATACTAGTCCAGAGGTCATGCATAAGTATATGCAAGAAAACAGAAATTATCCCATGCATACTATCTGACCACAATGCAATGAAACTGGAAACACATGAAAAAGAAACCAGAAAAACCCACTAAGTTCATCGAAACTAAACAACACCGTACTCAGCAATCCATGGGTTGCAGAAGAAATTCAACAAGAAATTCTACAATTGAACAAAAATTCAAGTACAATTTACCAGAATTTATGGGATGCGATGAAAGTAGTTCTTAGAGGGAAAATAATAGCTATGAACTCACACATTAGGAAAACAGAACGGGAACAAATTAGCACCCTAATGTTGCACCTCTGCCAACTAGAAAAAGAAGAGCAAATGAAACCCAGAGTGCAAAGACGGGAAGAAATCATAAAGATTAGAGCAGAAATTAATTCAATTGAGATGAAGAAAACAGTTCAAAGAATCCACAAATCAAAAAGTTGGTTCTTTGAAAAACTAAATAAAGTTGATAAGCCTCTATCCAACCTCATCAAAAAGAGGTAAATGAAAATTCAAGTAGAATACAGCAAATCATCAAGAAGATCATACACCATGACCCGGTAGGATTCATCCCAGGGATGCAAGGATGGTTCAATATTTGAAAATCTATAAATGTAATACAGTATATTAATAGACTGGAATCTAAAAACCATATGATCATCTCAATTGATGCAGAGAAAGCCTTTGACAAAGTCCAACACTCATTCATGTTCAAGGTCCTACAGAAAATTGGAATAGATGGACTCTATCTTAACTTGATAAAAGCCATCTATGACAACCCAAAAGCTCATATAATCCTAAATGGGGAAAAAAATGAAATCTTTTACTCTTAAATCAGGTACAAGACAAAGATGTCTTCTATCGCCCCTCCTATTCAACATAGTCTTGGAATCCTTTCCTTAGCAACAGCCATTAGAAAAGAAGGAGAAATAAAGGGAATAAGAATAGGTAAAGAAGAAGTTAAATTATCACTCTTTGCAGATGACATGATACTTTACTTGGAAGACCCCAAAAATTCCACCAAAAAACTACTGCAATTGATATGGAAATTCAGTAGCATAGCAGGATACAAAAATCAATACTCAAAAGTCAATAGCATTCCTCTACACAGATAACAAGCACACTGAAAGGGAAACAATAGAAACAATACCTTTTACAATAGCACCGCAGAAAATGAAATACCTTGGGATTCACTTAACCAAGGAAGTCAAAGATCTTTTCACGGAAAATTACAATACCCTAAAAAAAGATTATAGAGGATTTCAGAAAATGGAAAGACACTCCATGCTCCTGGATAGGAAGAACCAACATCGTGAAGCTGGCCATACTCCCAAAATTGCTGTACAGATTTAATGCAATCCCTATCAAACTGCCACCAACATATGTCCCAGAGCTAGAGAAATCACTCCTAAAATTTATTTGGAACCACAAACGACCTAGAATAGCAATGCCAATCTTGGCCAATAAAGACAAGGTAGGAGGCATCACAATTCCTGACTTGAAATTATATTACAAAGCCACTGTGATGAAATCAACAATTTTATTGACAATAACATAGACCTGAGGATCATTGGAATAGATTAGAAGGTGCAGAAGCATCTATCTCCTCCATCTGATCTTTGATAAAGTGGCTAAAGAAGCTCACTAGAAGAAAGATGGCCTCTTTAACAAATGGTGCTGGAAAACATGACTTTCTACATGCTGAAAAGTAAAACATGACCCATCTCTATCACCATGCACTACGTTAAAGTCCAAATGGATTAAAGACCTAAGCATTAAAACAGAAACATTAAATCTCCTGGAAGAGAAAGTAGGAGGAACTCTTGAAGACATAGGGGTATGTAAAGAGTTCATGAACAAGCATGTATTTGCACGGGAAGCACTTGAAAGAATCAATAACTGGGATCAACTCTTCTTGAGGAGCTTCTGCATGTTAAAAAAGCTTGTCAACAGAGTGAAAAAACTACCCACAAATTTTGAAATATCCTAACTAATAAGCAATCAGACAGAGGTCTACTGTCTAGAATATGTAAAGAACTAAGATATAACAGGGCCCTCAAATTTAAAGACCCAATTCAGAAATGGGCATCTGAGATGAATATATACTTCTCAGCGGATGAAATTGAAGAATCGAATAAATATATGAAAAAATGCTCCACATCGCCAGTCATCCATGAAATGCAAATAAAAACAACACTGAGATACCATCTTGCTCCAGAAAGAATGGCTATCATAAGGAAATCAACCAACAACAAATGTTGGAGAGGTTGTGGGGAAAAGGGAACACTTCTCCACTGGTGGGAATGTAGACTGGTACAACCATTGTGGAGGTCAGTGTGGAGCCTCCTCAAAAGAGTAGGACTAGAAATCCTATTCAAGCTGGCTATCCCCCTACTGGGAATTTTACCAAAGGAACTGAAAACATTGTATCATAGTGATATATGTGTACCTATGTTTATAGCAGTATAATGTGTGATAGCAAAATCTTGGAAATAAGCAAGATGTCCATTACATGAGGAATGGTTGAAAAAGATGTGGTATTTCTATATAATGGAGTATTACTCGGCTATTAAGAATGATAAGTTTGAAGCATTTATACTGAAGTAGATGCCACTTGAACATATACTCATAAGTGAAATAAACCAGACACACATGTGTAAATATCATATAGTCTCCCTAGTATAAGAAGCGAAAAGCAGAAATACAAATAGAAACGTAGAACAACAACTAAAATCAATTGAGTCTGAGAAGGCAATGTGAATGGCATATGGTGCAGGATACTAATCAGCTTTTCTTCTGAATGGTTAACAACCTAAGCTCACAGGTCAAAGTTGGAGAAATAGAAGAGCCACACTGCCAGCCAACATTTTTTTCCCTAGCCTTTCAAGGTCAGCGAAGACTCAGGACATAGGAGAACCTGTATTGCAACATCATGAAACTCAGTTGAGCTCCAAATTTTCTAAACAAGGAGATTATGGAGCCACAGAGGAAAGAGATTGAAGTTCTATAGTGTGCCTGGGGAGAGTCACATGGAGAGAAAACTCTCTCAGGCTCTCACAGCGAGCATACTGTGTTTAGCATTAGCCGTGACTCATCCACATGGATGAGATAGACAAAAGATGTACAGAATAAGGTACAGGACTACAAGATAAACCCTGAGGGGACTTCACTGACCACATAAGAAACATAAAATACATGTGTTGGTATATACGTCTTGCTCTATCTAGGTCTTAACCATCCAGCAGAAAAGTATAAAAATGAAGTATACCTTGTGGGGCCATAATATTAAAGTGAGCTGTAAATGGCTATGGTCAACAACTTTTTCGGATAACTCACTATGTTTGTGGAATGCTGGACTGTGTTGGATTGTGTTGTTGAGTTCAAGCACCTAAGTTAGTTGAATGACAATGGAGTGCCCATCTGTGACAGGTGTAGACAAAGGAAGGGGTATAGAAAGGAAGAATCATAGTGTATGTGTATAGATAGTACAGTTGGTATAGATAATGCTATGCTTCTACATAATTCTATGAGAGGCAAAATTTGCACTAATGGTGGTTTGACAGGATATTATGCCAGCTTCTAGTACTATGGACAACCACTAAGAAAATAATGAGGTAGAAAGTATTTATTATTGAATCTTTGATGTAATCCAGGTATAAAAAAACAAGATATGCAAACAGTTACACTCTCTTTATTTACTGATAAGAGACATATGGTATAATAATGTCTATATGTATATCATGTATGAACCTTCTATGATACCAAAAACATTATGAAAATAGTTTGCAATGTTTTTTTTTTGTGTGTGTGTCTTTGAGACAGGGTCTCACTATGAAGTTCAAGGTGGCCTTAAGCTCACTTTGCAATTTAGGCTGGTCTCGAACTGACAACAATCCTCGTGCCTCAGCCTCCCTAGTGCTGGGTTACAGGCCTTCGCCACCACGCCTGGCTTTGCAATGTATTAATTCATCAAATCTATCTTGGTAAGGTATCTTAAAACTGTGTCATTGATATTTGTACTTCAATAAAACAAAAATGAAAAAAGGTTGGTGAAAAATTAAGGATCAATTGTTCCTTTCAATAGTTTTCTCTCTCTTTTTTTATTTCTGAGTAGTATTGTATTGTATAAGAGAATTTGATTAGCCATGTATGTTTTGGTGGACATTCAAATTGTTTCTGGTTTTAGTGATTACAAATGAAGCTGGTAGAGAGTAAGTTTTTGTGTAGATATATATTTATATGTTTTTTGAAGGTAAATGCCTTGCTGTGTCATATGCTAAGTATATTTGGCTTTATATGAAGCACTTTTCCAGAATGCTTTGCAATTTCATCAGAAATGTTTCATTATTTTAGTTATTTTTACCCCTTCATTTATGTATTTGGCACAGGGTCTTTCTATGCAGCTCTGACTCGTAGTGATCCTCCTGTTTTTAGCCTCCCCAGTGCTGGGATTACAGGAGTGTGCCACCATGCCCAGACTCATTCCTTGGCTCACTGCGCCCTCGATGTGGGGCTGGTGCAGCATGTGGGACTAGGATCGAACCCTGGTCCCTGTGCTTGCCAGAGCAGGTGCTAAGTCCACTGAGCTATGTCACTGACCCTATATTTTCTCATAGTTGGTAGTTCTAGTCTTTTGAATTTTTATGTTAGTGGAGTATAGTTGTGTCTCATTCTATCTTTAATTTGCATTTCTCTGAAGACTAATGATGTTGATCTTCTTTTCATTTGCTTATTGGCCTTGGTGGCACTTACTTTGGCAATGCTTGATTTAATTTAGTTTCTAATGCACTTAAGAAATTTAAAAGAAGTTAATCTGTATAAATGGCATCACTTTGAATACTGAAAAGTCTGTGTGAAAAAAGATATTAGTCCTTTGAAATTTACCTTTGCTTTCCCAGTTCATTTCTCTAAAAGGCAAACTTTATCATAGTTTATACAATGCCTCTTGCTATGCAATTATTTTAATACTTATGTACTCTATTATATCATTAAAATATATAGATGGTTTTTTTTTACACTTTTTATCTTTTATGTGGTATGTAAGGAAACTACACATGTTCTAAGGGTATAGCTTGAAAATTTTTTACAAACTGAATACATTCTGTACAACTAGCTGTGGTGGTTAAACTCTATTAGGTTGAGAAATGCCAAGATTAGTGAAACACAGTGGGGGGCTGTTTGGGTGAGTCATGTTCACATGACCCTGGTGATGGTATGTCCCTGGCTTCCTTCTCTTGGGCTCTTTCCCCACACTCTGCTATTTGGATTCTGTGAGTTAATCAGTTTTTCTCCACCATCTCTTCCCTTGGGATGTTTCTGCCTTTGATCCATTGAAACATGGACTGCATCTTCTGAAACTATGAAGAAGATTAAATATTTTTTCCTCTCATCTGTGTGTGTCAGGTATTTTGCTGCAGCAATGCAAAACTGACCAACTTACCAGCATTCAGATAGAATTATCCTCAGTGCCTTGTGTTCCATTTCAGACATTCCTCACCGCTCTTTCAAATGTAACTATCAACTCAGTTTTAAGGTTATAGCTTTCCATGTTCTTACATTGTATAGGGATAGTGTCATGGTATATACTCTTTGGTGTTTGGTTTCTTAGATTCCTTGGTTTGTGTGACTGTCTTAGTTATTTTTTACTCATTGCTGGGACAAAATTACCCACCTTGAAAATGAAGTAAGGAAAAGTTTATTTAGCTCACAATTAGTGGGGGTTTCAGTTCTCCACTGGCTCCAAGGCAGATGGCAGCAGAAAACAACAAAGAGCAGAAGAGGAGCAGCAGCTGCAATGTCTATCAAACCTCTCTCTTCCTTCTACACTGATTGCAAAGCCCAGAGCTTCTCCAAGAAAGTAGTGGCAGCTGCTGTGAAGATCTCAGCTCCTCCAAAGTAGCATGGTTTCATTGATCAAGCTCTTCCAAGGAAGTGGCCCTGCCGAGCTTGGAACTCTTCCAAGGAAGCTGGGCACACAGAAGTCTTCCTCAACCCCTTTACATACCCTTTTTGTGCTGAGTCACTTTATGGCAGGCCCTTTCCTCCATAAAGGGGGGCTCCCCATGCCCCAGGAGGTGAAATCATTGAGTAGATCTTACTGAACAGATCGCTGAGCCAAGCTCCTACATCTCAAGTTGCTACAGTGTATCAACCAGTACAACCCACCCCTTGTCAACTTGGAAACCAGATATTTCCTTAAACTAGTTTTCAGGTTCTTAGATTTGCTTATATTAACATTTTACAGCCTGAACCTTATAACACAGCTTTAGTAGTCCTTAAGAATCACTGTTAAGTTATCAATATTATATTACATGAAAAGCATAGCATTCTGCCGTTGGCCCCCCAAAGATTCATGCACATCCCTCTGTGCAAAAGGCACTTAGCCTATCTGCCAGAGTTGCCATAGTCCTAACAGTTTCAGCACTGCTGCAAAGTCCAAGTCCCAAGATCTAAGGCAAACTCTTAGCTGTGAGATCCTGTACAAATGAAAAGTTAAACACTTCCAACATTTGAAGGCACAAGATAAACATTACCATTCCAAAAGGTATACACAGGAGGATACAAACCACTGGGGCCAAAACAAGTCCAAAATCCAGAAGGGCAACATTAAGTCCTATAGTTCTATGTTGAACATCCAAAGCAATCTGTAAGGAGTTGTGAGCTCCAAAAGTCTTACACCGAGAATTTTTAAAGCTAGCCTCTTACAGTCTCCTCTTTTAGATTCCTACTTAGCCCTTATATTTCAGAGGGAGCAATATTATTCCCATGAGTATTCAAAATACTCCTCTTTGGTTGTTTCTCCATATTCAGTGCACAACATCCTGTACAGGCACTTCTGCCGGTAGCTCCCATGGCTTTTCTCGGGGGCTTGTTTTCCTCTCTTCTTGCAGCTCTCCTTAGATAATTCATACTCCTGGATTTTTCAAACTTCTGAGGTTTCCATTGAATAGGCATCTCACACAGCTTTAGGCACTACCCTCCCAAGGGCACATTGCCTGGTCGTCCATGCCTTCTGAAATCTAGGTAGAAGCCTTCATAACCTCAGACCTCCTACATTCTGGAGTGCACCTAAAACCAATGCCACATGAATGAGGCCAAGGTGTAGCAGTAGCCAGGCTTTCTTCTCTCTTGGCTTGGATCACTGAGCACTCTGACCCTGATTCCCAGGAACAAATTCTCTATGCCACCACCATCCTGAAACCTGGCATGGCGACTGCCTCCATTCTGGTCTCTGCGGCTTTCTCCTCAAAGAAAAGTCCCTTACCCTTTTGACTCTGAGGCTGCAAAGGGCAAGAACCTGCCACCTATGATGCCCTCAGGACATCTTTTCTGTTCTTCTCTTCCTTCTGGGTGATGGAGATCTCAGCTTTACTTTTTGCAGTTCATATCCTCCCTCACATTTTAAACCATCCTGCTGGGCTTTTTTCTTTTGACTCTCAATATATATTTAACTAAAAGCCCACAACAATAGCTATTCCACTGTCTCAATATTTGACTGCTTTGAGATTTCTTTTGAAGGATTAATTAGTCCACCGTATTTAATCTCAATCTCAGGGAATGTTTCTGCATAGGAGAAAAATGCAGACAAATTGTCTACCAAGCCATAATATAAATCAT
Source organism: Ctenomys sociabilis (assembly GCA_004027165.1). Lineage (NCBI taxonomy): Eukaryota > Metazoa > Chordata > Mammalia > Rodentia > Ctenomyidae > Ctenomys > Ctenomys sociabilis. The sequence continues at coordinate 17,219 of PVKA01025319.1, forward strand.
CCACAGTCCAATAACCAATGAAGTCCATCTTCCCAGTAGAAACCTTGGCTTTCTATCAGCATTCTGCTCTTCTGAGCACTGATCAGAATCTCCGGTATAGAAGAGCTGAAGATATTCCAGCTCTTCCCTAGTAGGCAACCTCTCCAAACCTTTCCTATCTCTTTCCATAAGCCATTTCAAAAATTTGGTAACCCACATTGTCAGGTATAGTCACAGGTACAGCCCCACTCCTAGTATCAAATTCTGTCTCAGTTACTTTTGTTACTTTTTACTTGTTGCTGGGACAAAATACCCCACTAAAAATGAAGGAAGGAAAGGTTTATTTACCTCAGGATTACTAGAGGTTTCAGTCCATACTTCACTGGCTTCAAGGCAAACAGCAGCAGTTCTTGATGTCAGAAAACAACAAAGAGGAAAGGAGGAACAGCAGCTGTGGTTTCTATCAAGTATTTCTCTCTTCTCTCTACCCTGACTGCAAAGAGTCTGGAGCTCCTCCAAGAAAGTGGTGCCAAGCTCCTCCAAAGTGGCATGACTGCATTGATCAAGCTTGTCCATGGAAGTGGGGCCTTCCTCAACCCCTTTTATATCCCTTTTGTGCTAAGTCACTCTAGGGCGGGCCCTCTTCGTCCTAGGGCATGGTCCCACATGCCCCAGGAGGTGAAATTACCAAGCATATCCAGCCAAGCTTCCATCTCGAGTTGACACAATTTATCAACCAGTACAGTGATTAATCCATATTTGCTGAGAGCCCATTCCTAGTGCCATCTCATATTGCAATGTGTTGAGATATTATTATTTATTTGTTGTATTGCTGGTGGAGATCTGCCTCTGATTAAAGATGCCTCTACCTACACTCTACTATGTGCTTTTTGGTGAACATTATATAAATTGTATGCAGTTTGCTATGTATCCAGCATTAGAATTTCTGGAACACAGGAAAAACGGTTGCTCAACTTTGTTGGATACTGGTAAAGTTTTGTGTAGATACTGTCTTTCTTATAGAGTTATTTGTGCTCTTTATTTTCAGTGATTCCACAGTATTTTATTTGTCTCTAAATTTTTTTCAGTGGTAGCTGATTCCATCCTTGTAGTCTCTTGTGAATCTTTCTCACTGTCATTTTAACTTGCTTTCCTTCATTACTAATCATTCTGAGAACCTTGTCATATGCTTACTGGCCCTGGGGAGTCCTTTTTTAAAGTGGCTATTCAAGTCTTCCTCCCATTTTGCCTATTGGGCTGTCTGTCTTTTATTTACTAACTTGTAGAAGTTCTTTATACAGTCTGAATGAGTCTTGGGTTGATTATATGTATTGTGAATATTCAGTCTGTGGTTGATTTTCACTCTTTCCAGTGCTTTTTCATGAATAGAAATTCTCTAATTTTATGTATCCTGTATTTTTCTTTTTAGTGTTTTCTATATCTTTCAAGGTTATGACAAAGTAGTTTCCTTTGAAAACTTACTTTTTCTCTACTTTCATATTTAGATGTGCAATTTTTCTTCTTTTCAAAATCTGAATTAATGCTTTGTTGACTACATGAAAATCATTACAGTGTATTTCCTATTCTTTGGAAAGGAAATTTCTGTCATTTGGAAGATGTTTTGCTGAATTGATGTTTTCCTCTTTATGAGTTCGGAAGACTTCATTAGTGAAACCATTTGACTTAGCTATTGTGTGTGTTTAGGAAAATTTAATGGATTAGGTTTTGTTGATGAATATCACCTCATTTAAATTTCTTTTTTTGAGGGCTTATTTTTTAATTTTGAATTATCACTTCAAAAAGGCTTATATAGAAAACATTCAATGGATGCTGACTGACCAGTGAAAAGAGTAAGTTCTCAATGTCTGATTTTAATACTGGATACATAATAAATTATATGTATATGCGATGACTACACTATCAAACAGTCAAAAAATAGTATTTTATGTACATTTTTAAAGATTTATATTTCATATACAGCTTATAAAGCTAAAAATTCTTTGAAGAAAAGCTTATGTATATAGTGCTTATATATTCCCGCTCACGACTGTGTCACTACAGATCTGCTTAAAACCATAATACTACAAATACTTAAGGGTTTTAGTTCATATTCAAAAGTCTTGGCACCCATACATTAATATACACTATTTTTGAAATGTGAATTACAAAGGAAATAAAATGTAATCATGCAAGTACTTTTAATATAGGAATACCAGGTAAAATATGCTACTAGATCAACATTTACAGATGACACAGTTTCCTAGTTAAATTCCTGTATTGCTTTCATATAGGTACATGCAAAACTAGCAGATTATTAATATTTAAAAGTAACATTAAAACACTAGAGTCTGACAATACTTAGGCAATAAGAATGCAACAAATTGTCGTGCTTGTTAAAAATATTCCAAGATTGGGGCTTGGGAGATAGAACAGTAACATAAGTGCTTGCCTGGCAAGTGCAAGGACTGGAGTTCAATGCCTGGTTCTGCAAACAAACAAACAAACAATTCCAAGATTAATGACACTGAGTTATAGTTAAATTTGTTTTTCTTCTGGTAGCCTTGATGAATTATATTTTAAAGAAATTTTCCTTTTATGTAAATTTCAAAATTTGTTAGCCCAAAGGTGTTTTGTTTTGTGGTACTGGGGGGTTAAAATTAGGGACCATCTATCACTCAACTCCAACTCCCAACCTTTTTATTTTTCTTTTGAAACAAGAGTTTAAGTTGCCTGGGCTGGTCTTGAACTCGCAGTCTTCCTAACTTATGGCCTGAAGGTTTTGATACCATTATCTTGTACTTCTTTCAAGTACATAGCATCTATAGTACTCTTTTTAAAATTCCTAGTGTCAGTATTTTTTAATTTTCTTCTTTGACCTCTCTTAGAAATTTTTAAAATTATCTAAATAATTAATATTTGGCTCTGACAATGATCTACCTTTCAGATTTCTTTTTGATTTTATGAAAACTCATTTTATTATTGTATGCCCTTGCCTTTGTATTTCTTCACTTCAATTTTCCTTAGGTTTGATGTGTTGTAAGATTATACATTTTTCTCTGTAAGTTTTACTTCTCTGTGAAAACAACATATTCTAAATATATTCTCTCCCTCTCTCTCAAAATTTACTGGCAATGAATTTATTTCCCAACCCAATGTCAATGTAGGAGATAAAGAAAACCAGAGCTCTTGACCACAACCCGATGCATGACCTTTTTTGCCCAGCCATTGGACAGACTCGAAAGCTTACATGGCACACCCTATGGGTGAAAGCTGTCTTTATTCCCTGCACTAGATTTGGTGCGGAGCTGGTAACCTGTGGCTTGTAAAGCAGTTGTGGTCAAGCGCTCAGCCCTTTGGCCACAGGTGTTCTTATACATAGCTACATCCCTTTCCCAGGTGCCACCATCCAGGAGCCTCTTTATCTGGGACCTCCTGAAAAGCCTCCCTTATTGGGAAGAGACAGGAAGAGACATTAATACTTGTTCCACTCTGACTCCACACTTAGCACTTTCTTACTCATAGCACTTGCATTCCTCTGTTGCCTGATTCTGAAGATACTTTTGTGTGGTGCTTCCTTGGTGACCCTGTATGTGCGCTGATGTGCCTGACTCTGGATGGATGTCTTCCATGGGGTGATGGCCCAGGCAGAAATCACACTTGCTCTGATCTGGTCTTTCAATATTTTACTAAGAGCATGGCTGTCACTTTTATTTGGATTTGTGGTCTCAGTGAGCTGCTCCGCCACCTGACAGCTCTACCCTCCCCATCACAGGTCATCTCCTGACAACTACACTGATCATCTTGGAATTTTAGACTCTTCCATAGTAGAAAATCTGATTGTGTTTTGGCTACTGAAGAGTAAGAAGATGAATAAAGTATAAATTGGTAGAGAGTGACCATACTCATCTTGTTCCTTCACAAATATCAAATTTCTCTCCAGAGAACTGTTTCTTCCTTAACTTGAAATATCTTCAAAATCTTTTTCTATTCAGGCAAAGAATTAAGAATTTTCATTAACTTGCCTCTTCCCAAAGGAGTGGGAATGACTTTAGTTGTTTTTCCCTTGCATATTGATTTGGAGTTTTGCTTCACATGGAAGAACATCTTGGTTTTCAGTCTGCGTAAGATTTAGGTGAAAGAAGTTTGAGGTTACGCAGAGTTCTGAAAGGTACTAGGCAGCAATGAGAGAAACATCTGTTGTCCCTAAATGAATTAATTGCCTTTATACTATTTTATTATTTACATGTTTGCATAGCTGAGTGGTTTATTATTTCCATGTTTGCATAGCTGAGTGGGTTTTCAGAATGTGTCTGCTACAGCTCTGGAATTTCCATTAAAGGTACATGGTTAAAGACATGGTTCCTAGCCCCTCACACTACTGGGAAGTGGTGGGAACTCTAAAAGATGGAATGAAAGATGAGGTTTAGGTCACTGGAGGTGTGTCCTTGAAGAGCCTTGGACAGTCTGGACAGTCTCTTCCTCCTTCTCCTTTGTACCTAGACACGTGTGGACAGGCTTCCTCCACCACGTGCTCTTACCATGATGTACTATGCTATTCCAGGTCCAAAGCAATTGAGCCAAAGAGTCATGGATTGAAGCCTCTAAAATTGTGAGCCAAAATAAGCATTTTTGTTTTTTTCTGAACAAGTTGATTATTTCAATTGTAATAGTAACAGGAGGCTGACTCTCCAAACTAGTTGTATTTTGTGAATTTTTTTCTGCTCCACTGTTTTGTTTCTGCCTTTACTTTGTTGTAATTAGAAAATCTCAGGATGATGTATCAGTAAAGATCAGAGATAAATCAAAATGTAGATCATCTCTAGCACTGCAGAAGGCTTTCTTATCCTCTTTCCAATCAGTATTTTCCCACCTGGGGGTTTTATTATTTGGGTTTCTGTCTACATAGATTATTTCACTTTTCTTGGCCTTTACATGAATGGGAAAATAAAGTATATACCCCTTTTCTATTTGGTTTCATTCATTTATTGTGTCTAATACTCATTCAAGTTGTCTTCTTATACATCCCCAACCCCAGTATTTTATTTAGGAAGGTTCAAATATTCTGAGAATTATGCAGCAAACAATCCAGACTTTACACTGCTGTCCATCCACCCATCCTTTTATACTCTTCAAAGCAAGTTTCAGTTGTCAGCACCCTTTGACCTAGGCTACTTCATACATTTGTCTTTCCTTTAGAGTGGTCTTGATTGCCGAGACTAATGGGTAACTATTATATTAATCAGCATTCCCATTAGTGACACACAGTATCAGACACAATTTGAAGGAGGAAAGATTAAATTTAATGGACAGTTTCAGGAGATTTAGTCCATGGTTGGCTGACTTCAAAGTAGAACCATCATAGCGGAAGGGTGGGGTGGGGCGAGGTTGCTCAGTGCACAGTGGCCAGGAGGTAAGCAGGAACATTGTGCTAGAAAGAAAGAGTGGAGGCCAGATAGGCCCCTAAGGCTGATATAAGGAAACCGCCAAACTACACAGCGAGAAAAACTGATCTCCCAACCTGAAAGGTACCTGGGGCGAGTATGTGTTCTCTAAAACCGAAGAATGAATTTTAGGAACAAACAGAGGTTGAGAGTAGAAGATGTATTGGGAAAGAAAGCTTTTGTCTCACAAAGGACAGAAGGGGGGCCCGGAGAAGCTGTCTCTTTCAGGTTATTTTTATAGGGCAAAACCACACGAAGCTAAGGTGGAGAATGTGAGGACTCGCTTAAGGTTGATGTGGGGTGGGACAAAACTATGGTCAGCCAATGGGCTTACAAGCACCATTGCTCTACTAAAGCTGATTACACCCAGGAACAAATGGGGAAGTAAGCAGGCATGAATATGGGACAGGGTCTCTTCCTGTTGGGGATTGGGCTAGCGACTCCTTTGGGCTTTTTCAAGATTATTGATACCTATTTAGAATATCAATCCCTGATGCCTACCCCTAGGGAAATATGTAGCTGTATTTGTTTCCTCTTTTGTCTTGAGGTCTGGCTCACAGCAGAGCATCTGTTTCTCCCATAGTTGCAAGATACCTTGTCTTCTGTATATCTCCTTCGAGGGTCTAGTCCTGTCTGACTGCCTATAATATTTTTATCTAACTTGGTTCCCTGCAACAAGACTACGCTTCAATGACTCACCTAGGAGCACTCAGGATCATGCTTTACTAATCTGCTCAGATATATTAAGATTAATAGTCATGACAGTTGTATTAAGAAAACATACGTACTTCTCAGAGTTGTGGTGAAAAAAAATCATAGAAACATGGGTGGTTGAATTTAGGACTTGTTCTTTAAAAATTCCATACTTTTGAATGCTTAATTTTTTTCTTCTTTTCAATTTTTTGATCAATGGTTTTGATAAAAATCTGTATACTGGTAATTCGAACAACTAATCTGAAGACAGCAATATACTGTATAACTGCCATTGTCATTGAATTCCTCTCATTTTATTTAGTGAAATTCTGTATCATTTCTAATGTTTTTTTAAAATTATATTTTATTTTCTTTAAAAAATTAAAAAAATCATTGTTTAGGCTTGAAGCATTTTTGTATACAGGGTCAGGAAGTGAGAGAGGAAGAGGTCTTGACTGGTAGCTTGTTTCTATTTTGGGGTTTGAAGAATGATGGGGACATCAGCAGATCTCCCAGAGGAAGTGAGATGGCTTCAGAATTCAGAAGGGAAGATGATATACTGTATGCCCATCTCGGGAAAGAAGAATACACTGTGAGATGTACTTTCTGATCCTGGAAAAGAAAAAGACAGAGGGCTACTTCTTTCACTTAACCCTACATTTGCACTGACTATATGGTGCAGTATTTTTATTTATAGAAAACTGCTGAAAATAGCAGTTGTTTAGTCAAAGTACAGGAAATGAGTATATTAGGGTTACTGAGGATGGAACACTTTTTCTCAGGTTTTTATTTTTAGCATGAATTGGCAAGGCTGTGAAATACATCTCAGGGGAGAAAAGTATGCAGTGTGTTTCTGAGATTGTGAAAGAACTGGAAGGGACAATATAGACAATCTGGTCTCAATTCAAATTAGTATCCTTTGGGGAGCTTCCAAGGAAACTATCTCTGCACTGCATAGAGTGGTGCATTGCTGTAATTTCAGCTATATGAGAAGCTGAGGCAGGAACACCACAAGTTCAAAGCCAGCCTAGATAACTTAGCAAGATCCTGTCTTGAAGATAAAAGTAAAAAGTAGCTCAGTGTAGGGAGCTGTGTGAAGCCCTGGGCCCATTCCTAATATCATAAAACCAACCATCCAGACAAACAAAAGTCAAAATCAAAGGCAAAAGTGAAAACAACACCACTGAGGTTGCAATCTGAATGGGTTTGGGTGGGCCCTGGACACTGGCATTTGTAGACAGTTCTCCTGGTGGCCCTGCTGTGCTACTGATGAGGATTCCTGGTGCCACCTCAGACTTGGTATCTGCCTTTTTCTGATGCTTCTTACACGGAGATGTGGGAGATGAAGTGACATCAGTGCACGTGGCTAGATGAGGTACACAGTTTGAGCTGAAGTGTGCAGTCAAAACTGTTAGTCTCAAGTTATTACGCTTAGAGGAACCTACTTAACAGTGTTCTGGACTCTGAGGACTTCTTTCTGTAAATAGCATGTTTTCCTCACGTCAGCAAATAGAACTGATCTGGAACTGATTTTTGGCTCTTCTTTTCCACACAGCTGAAATTTGCATATATAGACTCCATGGAGGTGGGTTATGCAGAATCTGATAATAGCCAAGAGGTCCGTGTCCCTACATTTGTATAAGCTGCTGCTGCTGGCAGTGACATGTGCTGATAATGTGGCTTTAGGCAAAAGCAGCACTGTATGAGAAGACAATTTAATATTTACATATTGATGGTGCAATCATATACATCATTTGAGGGCGTTTTGGAATCTACTGTACAGAGTAGCAAGGTAATATTTAATGAACGTGCTTTGAAATTTTTGCAGTTGAGTTCCCACTCAGCCATAAGTACATATTATAAAGTGAGTTGTTTGACATATTTATAGGACAAAGAATATGAGTTGATCACAGGGAAGCCAACCAAATAGTGATTTCTCTACCTCAGCAAGTAGGAAGCTAAAGGAGCAGTAAATAAGGTCACACGAGGATTTATAACAAAATAGGGTGATTCTGAAGGGCTTCATTGCCATATGAAAATAATCTTGCTTTTCCTGTAAGTCAACTTTCCCTGCTTTGCTTGTAAGTCAAACTAAGGTGAATGCATGATTACCAGTTAGGGTGGTTCACTTGGACTCTGTGCAATAATTAAAGCTAATATTTATACTTGCTATGTTTCAGTGCTGAACATTTTATGTATCTTATATGAGATGGATAGTCTAATCTATTTTGTAGATAAATGGGGAAACTGAGACTTAGAGAAACCTGCTTATGATCATACACTAATAGAAACAAGACTGACACTCAGGCTGGCTCATTCCAAGACTTGAGCTTTTCTACTGTGGCCTTCTGAAGAAAAACCTTTCACTACATTTGGCTGTGTGACCCAGGATTGAGCAGGTTCTCTGCTGTACTGGGAGCTTGTACCAGCCCATGGGAACCTGTACTACAGAAATGTTAAGGACCTTTCCAGCTAATAAGAACCAAAGCTGCCCTGGAATTAGTCTCAGTAAGCTGGTAGTGTAGCACCAGGTGGGAAAGACCAGGCTTCGGAGCAGGAAGACGTGGGGTCCATTTCCAGCTCATGCATGTCCTTGCTCTGAGCAGCTTAGTACCTGTTCTGGTTTCTTTCCCTCATTTATGAATCAGAGAAAAAATTTCTGCCTTTCATCATGCCTCTTAGAGATAATTCATATGAAATTCTCACCACTTAATACAGCCATCACTCAACAGTCAGCTCATTTGGCATAGTCTCAATATGTGGCCAGGGGTTACCATTACAGCAGGCCTGAGTGCAGCGAGTTGGCAAAGGGGGAGTAAGGAAGAAAAAGTATTAGACTGTTACTAGTTTTTTCTTTTTGTTGACTAAACTGAGCCATGTACAAAACTTTGCCAGGTTTTCATATTCCCCAGTGAATGTGAATGTTGTCTTCTTTGGAAGATGCTATTATTTTTATCAAGGAGATTATCTATTCCTTGTCACTATCTGTAGCTCTTACCTTCTCAGAAAGGGAATCCACTGGGCCACAGATTTCATGTCTTAATATTATCCTTTGAGGCAGGAATCTTGTACATCAGCTCACATTATTTTGACCACAGTAGGGGAAAGAAAAATCAAATGTGTCCCTAAGTTTAGACTCTAAAAATATGACAACTTGTTAAAAACATCTATGTACCCAGACAGACAAATACTGTATTTTCTCACTTAGATTTGAGGATAAAATGTTGATCTCTGAGCAGAGAATAGAGTAGTGGTTACTCAGCCTGGAAGGGTGCGGAGGAGGGAGGTGCAGGGGGCGTGGTCAGTGTGGAAGGGGCACAGTGCTGCAGAGGATTGGCTGCTAATGCTCCATGGCCCAGGAGGGATGGTGTGGTTGGCAACGATGAATTGGGTGTTTCACAGTTGCTAGTAGACAGGATTTTCATTATTCTCAACACAAAGGAACCATACATTTTGAGGTGATCGGTGTGCCAGTTACCCTGATCTGATCATTAAAAATGGTATAGTGTATTAAAATGTCACATTGTACCTCATAAATATGTGTAATTACTGTGTCAATTAAAATAAAAACATTAAAATAATAAAGTCTGTGCATAGACCAAGTTTATTACTCTGTAGCTGTCAGTGAGGAACTTTCCAACTATCCCTGGGAAAAGAATTTACTTAAAAGATAATTAGTTCAGTTTATACCCCATATATTTAAATTTTTAACATGAATTTTGAATAAAAGTAGAATAACTTAAGATCATTTTTCTTCTTTTAAAAATTATTTACTTATTTCAGGGTCTAGACATGCTGTTCAGGCTCACAGTGATCCAACTCTCTCAGCTCTCCTCGTTCTGGAATTACAGGGCAGCACCCCGACGCCTGGTTTTGGTGTCTGGCTCAGTACACCCTGGGTTCTGGGGCAACGTGGCATGTGGTACTGATACAGGGAGAAAAACTTATCTCGGATGGGTGACCTCCAAATGATACAGGGAACCTCCAAATGACATAGGGAAAAACGATCTCTGGACCTGACCTGTACGAATTCGTGTTCTCTAAAACCGAAGAATGAATTTTAGGAACCAACGAGGTTACAAGCAGAATAGATTTATTAAGGGAAAGAAAGCTCCTGTCTGAGAGAGGGACAGCAGGGGGTCCCAAGTGGGTGGTCCCCCCAGAAGCTGTCTCTTCCAGGGACTTTTATAGAGGAAAACCATGTGGTGAGGTGGGTCTAAGGTGGTAAAGACATGGGAACTCTCTTAGGTAGACAAGAGGTGAGACAAAACTATGGTCAACCAATGGGATTGCAAGCACCATTGCTCAGGTAAAATTGATTAAGTTCAGGAACAAATAGGGAAACAAGTCACATAGCAAGCCGGCATGAAAATGGGACAGGATCTCTTCCTGTTGGGGGTTGGGCTAGTGACTCAATAGGGCTCTTTCAAGGTGGTTGATACTTATTTAGAATACTTGATGCCCATCCCTAGTATGTAGCTCTGTTTCTTCTTTTGTCTTGGTCTTGAGGTGTGACCCATAGGGAGTGTCTGTCTCTTCCAAGTTGCCAAGTCACCTTGTCTGCCATCTTGTCTTCTTGAGGGCCTGGCCCTGTCTGACTGCCTAGAATATTTCTATCAAACTCAGCTGCCTACAACAGTACCAGGGATTGAACCTTGGTACTTGCGCTTGCCAGGCAGGTGGTTAGACTATTGTGCTATCTCCCTAGTCAGGCCATTTTTCTTTTCTTTAATTAGGTATTACAGGGTCTACAGAGTCTCACTGCTCAGATCGGACTCATAGTGATCCTCTTGTTTTCAGCCTCCCAAGCACTGGGATTGCAGGTGCGCACCACCACGTCCAGTCTCAGTCACCCTGTCAGAGCACCACAGGGGTGGGCTCAGCACCGCATGCTTCAGATCATTTTTCTTGTCTCCTATGTTTCTGTATAATTATAGAAGAATTCTGGCTCTTCTGCCCAGAGTGACATGTATATTTATTTTTAAGGAATTCTTTTCCCATTAAATGTTCTGGATTCTAGAGAAAAAAAAATTAAAGTTTTAAATAAAAAAAAGAGTAGCTGAGTATGGTAGTGACAGTCTATAATCTCAGTACTTGGGAGGCTGTGGCAGGAGGATTGGCACGAGTTCAAGGCAAGTCTGAACTACAGAATGAGATGCTGGTTAGCCAACCCCAAAAGAATAATTTAATCAGGCTTCAAAACTACATTAAATATCCAACCCCAAAACTACATTAAATATCCAACCCATCTGCTTCTCAGCGAACAGATACTAGTTAAAGCTTTGTCAACAAACTAGATTGTGGTGGTGAAAGAGGAAGAGATACAGGACTATTGGGTTGGAAAGGAGGAGGAGTCATAAAGTAGAGGAGACAGCTGAAGACAGGGGAGAAAGAGACAGACAGAAACACAGATAGACAGACAGAGACAGAGAGCCAGAAACAGAGAGAATAAGACAGAGACAGACAGAAACAGAGAAAGACATAGAGACAGAGAGAGCTAGAAACATACAGAAACAGAGAGAGACAGAGAGGGATGGAAACAGCAAGATAGACAGAAAAAGAGAGACATATAGAGAGACATAGAGAGACAGAGAGCTAGAAACAGAGACAGAGAGAGACAGAGGTAGAGAGACAGACATACAGAGTAATAGAGAGACAAAAACAGAGAGACAGAAACAGGGAGACAAATAGAGACAGAGATACAGAAACAGACACACACACACACACACACACACAGAGAGAGAGAGAGAGAGAGAGAGAGAGAGAGAGAGAGAGAGAGATTCTTAAGAAAAAGAGACCAAGAACCCAAAAGAAAAAGACCAATCAATGCAGAGCCTATGCAGAACTTGGAGGTGAGTGTATGTGGCTTGGAGACTGTTGAATTCCATCATGACTGAGCACTTTTGCTTGGGGAAGTGAGACAGAGAGAGACAGAAAGAGACAGAAACAGAAACAGAGGGAGAGAGAGAATCCAGGTTAATGGATTCTATTTGGAGAAAGGCCTGGGCCTGACACCAAATGAAAAATGAAAATTTTGTAAGTCTGAATAGAGAGACAGGTAAAATAGAGTAAGACATCCTGAAGGTCAACTGAAAAGCAAAGTAAACCAAAACAAGAAAAAACCCAGAAATGTTATAATTTTAAACAGAAGTCTGAAGTCTGAAGGGCTCCTTCCCTGAGGGGCAGGGGACTCAGAGGACGAGTGGAGTTAGTTTTGAGGGTTGTCTCGTGGCGTCCTCTTCCTTGGACTACACTTTTGCTGCTCAGTGAGGAAGTCAGAAGACCACTCTGAGGGTACTTAACAATCCTGTGGGCGTGGTGATAAATCTGGATGAAATTTTAGTCAGTTTTATTTGCACTATACTCATTGGAATGGTCTAGGTGTCTTCCCCAGTCATGGAAAGTTGAGCAGAAATTCAGTTCTAGCTCTATTCATCCCTTGCACCCTAATCCTTGAGGGCTGTCCCACATGGAAGATGCCAGTTCCAGGTGCTCCCTTCTCCCTTTCAGTCTGAGCCTCTTTCCCTGGTTCCTGGTAGGGCCTCATGGGGCCTGGATACGTCTCTGATGGTCCACCTATCTCTCCACTTCCTTTCATGAACTCTTTTCACACATGTCTTGTGGGTCTCATGGCTTCCACCCACGGACAGACCTCTTCTCCTGCTGGGCTCTGTAATCTTCAAAGTACATGTCCTGTACAGGAAAGATTATACTGAGAGGTGAAAATCGTATTTTGGCGACTTGTTTTTGTCCTTAAATCTTTTATTCTTTAACATGATACTTCTCTGGAAATATTTTTAACTCAGTCCAATAGGGCAGAGATCCTTCAAATTTATTTTTAACTCTTGATTTGATTTTGGAGGGAAGAGTGACAAATGAAATTGAATTTAACTCCATCAATTCTTTTGGTTTAAAAATAAAGGTTAGCGATGATGCTGCGCTGCGAATCAATACCTCCATGTGGAGACGAGGGTTGGTGGGCAGCGGCACAGAGTAATTTTTACTAAGGAGAATTACGGCTAATAAAGGATATTTGATTTTAGTTATGTCTTAATTCTTCATGTGCCAAATTAAAGTTCCAGGCTAAGAAATTAATTTCATATCCTGATGATTTCCCCAAAGTATCAATCATTATATGGTAATTCTCTTAAAGCTTAGCAATATAAAACTCCAAGTCATACAAATTCTGCATATTAAAATCTGATTATATTTCTTCACTGTCTTTTATTGCTTATCATCTTTCTCTCTTGTCTAATACTTTAATGTTAAATGAAATGGAAGGAGAGATTAGATATCTTACTCTTAGATTTGGTAGAAAGATCAATTAATGTTTCTGAAAAACTTGTAATCCTTCATTAAGTATGGGGCTAGTTGGAAATGTGTTCCGTTGGCCTGCCATTTGATAATAAAATATTTGAAAAAAATGTACCTACTAAAAAAAGAGCTCCAGCCGTAGCTCAGAATTATTCCTTTGTCTCGCATTTTGTGGTTGCAGCTTCTAACTAGAGAATGAGACACTAAAGATGACATAAAGTCTATAGGTGGTTGGGGCCAATCAAAGGCTGATCAGATTAATTTAATGTTCTTGGAGATCTGTGAAGAAACTTCCATCGTATTATGAAATTTCTTATTCCTTTGAGCTCCTAGTTTAGCTCTCATAAAACTGTGTTTACATTGAGGGTCTAAATCATTAAGTATTTGGAAGAATCTTAGGCACCATGCAGTCCAAATCGTGGAACAAACTGCGAGTTGGAAGGAAATTCAGATGGTGTTTTCAGGAATGGATTTAGAAGCAAATGATGGGCAGAAGTTAGGGAATAGACTTGTGGCTCTAAATTGCTGTGCAGTGCTGCTCTTCAGAGGTGACTAACTTTGAAAAGGCAAAAAGAGCAACAAGGAGACCTGTAGACTGAGGAAGGGTAAAGAGACACCACCAAAGTTAGCAATGTAAAATCTTTGTGTTGAGCACAAGCCTTGGATATGCTGGGTTGGGTAACTGGTATCCTAATATGGATGGTCCAAGGGATGCTGGGAAAAAAATGGCAGCCATAGTACATGGCATAAGAAAGCTTTCAGAAATGTTTGACTTTCCTATTGATCCATTTTACTACTAAAATTCAGGAATTGTCCTTCCTTTATTTTCAACATTTAGGTTTGCTACCATTCCCCCCCGCCAATGGCTGTAAAACACATTTCAGAGTATGAAATTATTTTCACCATGATTGGTAAAATAAAAAGGTGATATTCTTTGAGGACAATTTTGGTCTCAACTTTAAACGCAAAACAAAACAAAACCTCTGTACATAAAATATTCTATTAGCTTCTGGAATCATACATTACACTGAGCAAAAATCACATAAAATGTTACTGATTCCAGGCCTCAGGATGCAGTTATGCTCACGACATTGAGACCAAGGTATGCTGGGCAGGAAGCACAGGGAGGAATTTGTTTCTAAGCTCAGTACTGTCTGTAACATCTTATCTATTACTACTTTACTCTTTTCAAAATATTAAATAATAACAAGTTAAAAGGACAAGAAACAATTAAGGTTTATTGAAAGAAAGAGTTAATGTTTAATTGTTCAATCAGTCTTGTATCTCTACATCTAGTAATCTGAGCAACAAATTTGATAACAATACCTAAAATCTCAGCCACTGTTAATTTTTTATTCTTGTTTTGAAATTCTGTGTACCATGTGTAGTGTTTTGTGTTGCTTGGTTTCTGTCTTTGTTCTTGTTACTTGTGTTTTCCTCCTTTTTAATTGATTAACTGATTTTTATTTTTTATTTTCGGGTTTTGCACAGGATCCCACTGCACAGCTTGGATTCCTAGTGGCCCTCTTGTTTTCAGCCTCCCCAGTGCTGGGTTATAGGTGTGCGCTACCGTGCCTGGACTCACCTGCCAGCTCAGCACACCTGGGCATGTTGGACCAGGATCGAGCCATGGTCTCTGGGCTTGCCACAGGTGCTTGGTCCACGGAGCTATCTTGCTGGCCCTTTCCCCCCCTCTTTAAAGTAAAACAAGAAAAAGAAAAAGAAATGAAATGATTGGCAGGAGCCCGCTCCCACAAGCTTGCGTGTGCGTATGGTTCTCATTTCAGGGCTGGCAGCAGCCCTGGAGGCCACCCCGTTCGTTCTCACAGGGCCTCTTCCTTTTCAAAGGCTCTGAGACACTTGCTGTCCTTCTCAATTTCAGTCTCCGCCAGTGTCTGGAGAAAATTTTCCCATATAGAGGGCTTTTGTCCTTAGTTGGGACTATCTCCTCAGCCATGTGTGGTAATGTGATCCTGGAGGCTGTCTTGCCTGTGTTCATGGGCCTCGCCCACAGTTGTACAGAAGGAGCATGGGGAGGCAAAAGATGACTGGAAATCGCTGTCAATAGTGAATGTATGTATTACTTGGAATTTCTCTATGCAGATTTGTTTTTGTATTGTTAGAACAGCATAGGCTCATTTATGTTCATTACATACATGGCTTATACCTTTTTAAAAAAAATAATTTGTATATTTGGTACAGGGTCTCATTATGCCACTTGGATTCATAGTGATCCTCCTGTTTTCAGCCTCCCCAGTGCTGGAATTACAGGTGTGTGCCACCAAGCCAGGTCTCAGTGGCTGGCTCAGTATACCCAGGTGTGGGGTCAGTATGGCATATGGTGTTGGGAATCTTTCTTTCTTTCTTTCTTTCTTTCTTTCTTTCTTTCTTTCTTTCTTTCTTTCTTTCTTTCTTTCTTTCTTTCTTTCTTTCTTTCTTTCTTTC
>PVKA01025320.1:0-32976 GCA_004027165.1 Ctenomys sociabilis
AGGATATTATGTCGGCTTTTAGTGCTATGGTCATCCACTAGGTAAATAATTATTGAATCTTTGATATAATTCAGCTATAAAAAAACCTGTAAATATAATTTCATGTATGCACCTTGTACAGTACCAAAACGTTATGAAAACAGTTTGCAATGTATTAATTCATCGACTCTGTATGGTTAAGGTGTCTTGAAACTGTCTGTTTGACATTTGTATTTTAATAAAATAAAAATAAATGAAAAACAAACAAATGATGTAAAAGGAATATTTGCAGAAGAAATAACAAAATTTCCCAAGAATGTGTAAAGAATCTGACATGTAGTTAAGGGAAGTATACAGAACTGCAATTAGCCATAACCAAAATTAATTTACACCCAAACATCTAAAAATCAAGATCCCAGAAATTAAAAAGAAAGAACATGATATTATAAGCAGATAGAGAGAAAAGAAACAGATCACCTATGCAGAAAACCCATCAGAATCATGATAGTTTTCTTAACACAAACCATGAAGTTCAAAAGAGCTCGGAGTGAAGTATGAAGGTCATGGAAGAAATCAGCTTCCAATCCACATTGATGTGTACCTTATAAAACAATCTTTCAAAATTAATGGAAAAAAATAAGATATTTGAATGACAAAGAACAAGTATAAAAATTCATCAGCAACGAGCCAGTCCTACAAAGAGTACTGCAAGATGTGGTAGAAAGAGATAAAAATGAGGAACCACGAAGCAGGGTAAGCGGTTAATCAGAGGAGAAAAGTTGGGAACTGAAGCAGGAAAATAATATAAAAGATAAGCCAATACATATCCATTATTACCATTAATGTAAATGGCCTGAACTAAAAAATGAAAAGAAAGAGACTGGTGGAGAGGATCAAGAAACAAAATTCAACAATATGATGTGAACAAGAAATGCACTTAACTCAAAAGACAATTCATAGCCTGAAGTAAAAGGATAGAAAAAAAATATCCTACGTGCCAGGAACCCAGTACAAAGCAGGGGTGGCTATTCTATTTGCAGACAATGTAAACCTCAAACCAAGAATGATCAAAAGAGATGAAAAAGGTCATTATATACTTGTTAGGAGAAAACTGTAAGAAGAAGAGACAACAATCATAAATAGATATACACCCAATACAGGAGCATCCAAGTATATAAGAAAAATTGTAGCAGACATGAACAATAAGGAACAAAATAACTGTAATGGGAAACTTTTACAGCCCACTGTCACAAAGAGATCAATGAGACAAAGAACAAACAAAAAATAACAGAACTAAACCAAAGTTATGAACAAATGGACTTAGTAGACTTTTACGGAATGTTCCATCCAACATTATAAGACACATTCTTCTCTACCACACATGAGATGCTTAAGTAAATGCAAAGGAATTGAAATTATCCCATGTGTATTATCTGACACAGTGTAATGAAATCAGAAGTTAGTGCCAAAAAAATCACAAAACTCCATACACATATGGATTAACAGCTTCCTCCTCTGCCTCCTCTTCCTCCTCCTCTTTTTCTTCTTCCTCTTCCTCTTCTTCTTCTTCTTCTTTTTCTTCTTCTGCCTTGTCCTCCTCCTCTTCCTCCTCCTCCTCCTCATCTTCCTCTTCTTCCTTTTCCTCTTCCTTTTTTTCCATTTGATACTAGGGATTGAACTCACAACTTTGCACTCTCACCAGCATCCATAGAAACATGGGAATTAAATAACATCCTTCTGAATAATCAATGATTCACAGATGAAATTAAAGAAGAAACTAAACAACATTTACAATCAAATAAAAACACAGATACAACTTACTGAAACCTGTATGCTGCTGCCTTAAGAAGGAAATTTATAGCATTAAATTCTTGCCTCAGAATGGCCCAAATAAACTATCTTATGCTGCACCTCCAGCATCTACAAAAAGAAGAGCAAGTCAAGCCCAAAGCCCAAAGAAGGCAGGAAATTATAAAGATTGGAGCAGAAATTAATGCAATGGAGCCTAAGAAAACAATACAAAAAATTAATGAATCAAAGAGTTGGTTCTTTGAAAGATTAAATAAAATTGATAAGACCCTAGCCAACCTTATCAAAAAACAAAGGAAACAAAAAAAAAACACAAATTCATACAATGAAGCATGAAAAGAGTAAAGTCATTACAGATCTCATAGAAATTCATATCATCAATACCTACTTTGAAAATCTTTACTCTCTCTCTCTCTCTCTTATTTATTTATTTATTTATTTATGGAACCAGGGATTGAACTTCTTTACTCTCATAGGATAGAAAACACAAAAGAAATGCACAGGTTCCTAGATATATATTTGAATTACCAAAGCTGAGTCAAGAAGATATAAAAATTTTGAATAGCCTACTATCAATCAATAAAATTGAAAATGTAATTAACCACTTAGAACAAAGAAAAGTCCAGGTCCTGATGAATTCAGAGCTAAATTATATAAAAATGGAGAGAATCTATAATTCCAATGCTTCTCCAACTTTTTAATAATGTGAAAGAGAAGAAATTCTCCCTAACTCCTTCCTGGAGGCAAGTATTAACCTGATACCAAAACCTGAGAAAGACCCAACCAAAAAAAAGAGCTATAGGCCAGTCTCCCTAATGAACATAGATGAAAAAATCTTCAGCAAACAGAATGCAGCAAATCATCAAGAAGATTATACATTATGACCAAGTGGGATTCATTTCAGGAATGAGGGATGGGTCAATATATGTAAATCAATAAATATATCAGACCAGATCAACAGAACCAAAGATAAAAAACAAATTATCATCTGCCTTGCAAGTGCAAGGTCCTGAGTGGTAAACATCCTACAGAAAATTGGAATTGATGGTCTTACCTCAATCTGATAAAAGCCACCTGTGATAAACCGATAGTCAACATCATACTAAATGGACACAACCTGAAAACCTTCACTTTAAAATCAGCAAGTATATTTACTTTCTGTACTCCTTTTCAATATAATTCTGCAAACATTAGACAGAGTGACTAGACAAAGAAGAGAAATTAAAAACTAAGAACAAGGGAGGAAGAAGTTAAATTATCATGATTTGTAGATGACATAATCATTTGAGTCTTTATCTGATTTTAGTAAAGGGATGCAACTGGAGACCATACTCATAAGTGACATGAACCAGACACAAATTGTAAACACTGTATTGTCTCTCTAGTGTAAGAAACTGAAAGAGTAAACAAAATTTGAAAGTTACAGTGGAGACTGTGAAAGCAAAAATGTTGTTCAAAAGGAAAGAACAACTGGGGTGTGGAAAGGAGAACAAAGGAAGGTGAAAAAAGATTAGATAAGGGGGCTAAGGAGATGGTTCAGTGTAATAAGCGCTTCCCTGGCAAGTGTAAGGGTCTGAGTTCAATTCCTGGTTCCTCAAGAAAAAAATAAAGATTAGATAGACACATATAAATACATATAAATGTTAGATAAATATATATGATAGCTGAGATAATTGTGCTACTAATTTCTGTTGGTCTATTGAAAAGAAGAGTTAATCTTTATTTTTTTTACAAAGTTTACATGCGTCAATGTGGTGATCTGCTTGTTTGAAGATAACAATATACAACTTAACAACCATTGTTGATTTCCTAAAATCTTGTTTTGAAACTTTGTATCATTTTAAATGGGTTTTTATTTTTATTCCCTTTCAAATAAAAAAGCAAGGGGCCATGGAGATAGCTTAGTAGAATAACCACTTGCCTGGCAAGCACAAGATCCTGAGTTCAATCCCCTGTATTACAAAAGATCAATCAATCAAGCAAGCAAGCAAGCACGCAAGCAAGCAATAAATAAAATATTGTTTGGGTAGCCAAATGATATTTTGTACTCTGATGAACTAATTTGAAAACAACAATATGTAATGTATTAACCATTGTTATCCTCTAATTATCTTGTTTTGAAATTTTGTTTTTTCTTTTCTTTAAAATAAAGTGGAAAAACTAAAATTAAATAACTGAAAAAAAGTAAAATAAAAAATTTTATTATAGAAATAAACATCTGCTCTATTTTACCTTTTAAAGTAATGGCTTTTTTCTTTTTTCCCTTTTTATTTTATTATTTATTTGGTACAAAGTCTCATTACACAGCTCGGACTCATAGCGATCCTCCTGTCTCAGCCTCCCAGCGCTGGTACAATAGGCGTGCACCACCATGCCTGGTTTTTGGTGGCCAGCACAGTGTGCCCAGGGTTCCAGGGCTGACATGGCATGTGATACTTGGGATTAAAGTCTGGTGCCTGAGCTGGCCAGGCAAGTGCTTAGAGCACCAAGCTATCACTTCATCCCTTCCCTTTCTATTTTAAAGATAATAAAAGAATAATAAAATATCCTATCTTAAAACAATAAGATATTGACAATGGTTTTTATATTGCATACTGACAACTTCAAAGTAGTTGCTCAAATTAAAGATATTGGCTTGTAAAATTGATGCAAAATAGAAACATACTGCTCCTTTCAATAAATTAGTAGAAATTTGTAGTACAAGTATCTTAGCTAATATATGTATATCAGTTAATATATATGCATATTAGCTAATGTATATGTATATATCTTGTAATCTGAGCAACTAATTTAAAAATAACAATATGCAATGTGTTAGCCTTTGTACCCTCTAAGTTTTATATATACACATTATGCATGTATATATAATACATATGTATTTTATATATATATAATATATATATAATATGTATTATATATACATATGTATTATATATATATTCCTTTTTTTCTCCTTTCCTCCATCTCAGTTATTCTTCCCCTTTAAGCAGTTCATTTCCTTGTCACAATATTATTCTTTTTTCTTCAGAATATTATTTTCATATTAAGAAATTGAGTAGAAATTTTAGGGGCAGAAGAACTTGCTGAGTGCAAATGTAATGGCTTCCAAAATGTACTTAACAAATGCAAGTAGTGGTCATAGTAGCCAGGCTTTCTCATATGCTACAGAATTGATCTGAGGATGGAGAACTCGTGATGTCATATCCTTGATGTGCTGAGGGAAAGACTGAGCGATCTGTTTTCTGGAAAACACTCCAAGAAAAATCCACTCAAAATGAGAAATAGTCACGTAATCGGAAATCACCTTTACAGTTTAAAGGAAGGAGAAACCAACAGAAAGCGAGTTTTTCAAGAGTCACAAAAGTAATTTTAGGCACTCATAATAGCAATGACATTCCAGATTTCACTTGCTAATCAATGCTAAAGCAATGATGCAATAATTCACATTCATGATGCCCTGGATCCTTCTATAGCTTGCCTGTGGGAAACTTTCTTTACAGCTACCTTTCATGCAGTGAGAATTAGTATATAAGGGTGAAATGGAGCAATAAAACATCTGAACTCTGTAGTTAAGATTGAGTTTTATTCCTTTATTGGGGCCATTTTAATTTGATGGCATCAGAGTGTAATTGCTTAATCAAGTTGAGCTCCTCCTGTACCAGAAGTGTAAAACTCTTTAGACCAGAACCCTGGGCATTTTTCACTGCAACGGTTCTACGCCCTGGACTAACGGTACACTATCACTTGTTTTCAACATAACACACATACTATATTTGCTTCCAACACATGCTGTATAGGTCTTGTGGATATGAGTTATGCAATTAATTGATTCGGCTTAGTTTCAATATCGCCTTGGTAATATGGATTACAAGCTGGTTAAAATGATCTCTATTCTTGCAGTCTGCCCTTCCTAAATACTAAATTGTTAAATCTCTCTGCTAGGCTGAGGAGCACAGCACAGCCCGTTTTAGCGTCTGCAGGAATTACTGGGAGCTCTTGTTAAAATGCAGATCAGGATTCTGACTATCTAGAGTGAGACTAAGACTGCATTTCTCACAAGAGCCTGATGTTACTGATGCAGTGTGTTTAAATTATATGGTGAGTTTAATGTACGAACTCTTTAATCAGTCACATCTTAGAAAAGTGGCCTACAGGCCAGGGATATAGCTCAGCAGTGTAAGCTCCTGCCGGGCAAACACAAGGTCTTGAGTTCAATTTCTGGTGTGCAAAAAAAAAAAAGAGAGAGAAAAGTTGCCTGAACACTCTGAGCCTTAGATGTCCCATTTTATGCAGAGCATGACATGGATCTCTGCTACTCGTTGTAAAGATTAAATGGGATAATGAATGTGTAATGGTCAGCTCAAGGTCACAAAGCACTCAAAATGTTAGTTTTTGTCATTTTGGTTCTTGGTGCTCTTGTCAATGAAAGGCTAGGCTGTGCTCAGATCCATTCATTAATTACTTGATTCACTGGCAACAGAGTTAGAGACTCAGCCTGACAACAAGAGCATTTTCATTGCTCTTTAAAAACTAAGAGATTAAGTTTAGTAGGAAATAAAACACAGATGCAACGAAATAATGAGCAAGGTCCGTAGCATCCAACATGGGCCAGTCAGCTCCTCAGGGCACACGGGTTGAAGTGAGAAGCCGATAGTCACCCACGCTGGCCCTCGCCTCTCACTCTGATCAGCAGCCGCCTTCCCTTAGCTCTCAAACTCCACCGAGAAGCCTGCAGAGCCCAAGCCTCGCCTTGGCTTCCTTCCATCTATTTCCCTAATCTAGGCGCAGCAGCTTTTTTTTTTTTTTTTTTTTTTTGTCTTTTTGAGACAGGGTCTCTCTTTGCAGTTCAGGCTGGCCTTAAGCTCGCTTTATAGCTCAAGCTGGTCTTGAACTCACAACAATCCTCCTGCCTCAGCCTCCCGAGTGCTAGGATTACAGGCATGCGCCACCACGCCCGGCGCTGCAGCAGCTTTTAAAAGCGCCTACCCCCCACTTAACACTCCACAACCTACAGTCGCATTCGAACCCCAGAACACGGGCCTCGGGTCCGAGCTGACGCTGCCCTCCTTGCCGCCATGGCCTTTGACTGTGCCCCGCCTGCACTCTGGCCTCCCTAAACAATAGGCAGCACCAAAGTGCTGTCCTGCTGCTGGTCTCCACAGCGGCATCCTCTGGGCCTAGATGGGCTTACTCAGCCGTTGGCCTGACGCTTTCCCCCCCGGCATAAACCTGGAATATGAGGTGAGAAGTTATTTCCCTATAACCTCTATTGACACCTAAGTATGATTCCCAATCCCAAGGCCAGCATAGGAATTTTCAGTTGTTATTTGGTCAACAGAACAGATATAGGCTGGGAGAGCCACACATTTATAGTCTATAGAAGTGAATGTACTTTTGCTAAAAACTATAATGCAGATCAATGCTGCGAAAATCATAACTAGATTAACAAAATGGCTTGATAACCTAGAGAATGATACACTTTCATAATACTAAAATATATAGAGAAACTGTAAATGAAATTCAGGGTAAGCTTCATCTCTGGAGGCAGGCATGGTGGTACAGGGCTATAGTGTCAGTACTCTGTGAAGCTGAGGCAGGAGGATCATAAATTTGAGTGATGTCTGCACAATTTAGGGAGACACTGTCTCTGAATTTAAAACAAAATGAAATAAAACAAAAACAAATGTTTTAAAGTACTGAGGAATACAGCTTGGTGCCAAGGCCCTGGCTATAACCCCAATACCAGAAAAACGTCTGTGAAAAAGACAAAACTTGGAAGCTTGCACCCTGGACAGGTAGCTTATGGCAGAGCATTTGCTAGTGTGTCCAAGGCCCTGGGTTGGATCTGCAGCAGCACAAAAACAGATAAAAAAAAAAAAAAAAAAAGGCCCACCTCTGAAGGTGGAAGAGAAAATATGGTGTTGGGAGCACACAGGTAAATTCAGTATTCCTAATGTAGTTTACATTTTGATGTAGGGTTTATAGGTTTCATTTGCCAATTTATTCTGCAAGTTATTTTCCCTAGAAAGGTGTAATAAAGGTCATGTGATGTAGTGCCTTAAACTGTTCTTAAACTGTTTAACAAAGAGGAAAAAGCTCCAGAAAGCAAACCTTACCCCCTTCCTGACTGTCCTCTCCCAAGTGCACCCGCATTTGCACCCAGACAGGTGGGAGCATAACTCGGGTTACTGAAGAGACACCCGCTGCAGTCATAGCTAATTGGCCCGCACCTCCTCATTTCTGTGTTGCTTGTGATAAAAAAGCAATTAAATTCTCTAATTCATTAAATCTTCTCTACACTTCCCTAGTCTAGCTGAGTAGGGGTCAGTTTTCTATGAATGTTCATGGACTGCCAGTTCTTTATCTCACTTTGTTCAAGTTATGTGTGTACTTTTCCATGAAAATTTTGTATAAATGTAGAACTTTGCACAATACTTCTTAATAGGTTATGTAAGTCATCAGGGCAGGAATTCATTGTACGTTGGTCCTGGAATATTAAGTTTAATGGAACAGGCAGTCAGTTTGCCCCTCTGTGGCTGACAATGCTAACAATCCTGATCATCTTGAACTTCAGCCTCCAAAGCTGTGAGAAGTAAATTTCTATTGTTTGTAAGCCTCTAGCTCTAGGGTACTTTGATATAAGAGGTAGAACTGCTCAAAAGAGCATAATAATTATTCCCATTCGGTATGGATAGCCCTTTGCAAAGTGACTTAATCAAACTTCTCAACAAGTATTAGAACCTATTTCCCTATATGTTGAATCTCAGTGCCCTTGAATAATCTCACCAATACACTGAAGTAGAATTGGGGTTACCTGCCTTCTGGGAGTGGGTCATAACAACCTTGCATTTTTATGTTATTTCCACCTCCTTGGAAGGCTGACCTACAACCTTGGGAGTAGCCATAGCTGGCACACTAAGAACAAGAGAATAATGAAGAAGAGATGATGCAGCTCATCTGTGCCGCTGGGCTCATTAGCCAAAGTCAGAATGAACTAAGAGGCATGGGAGTGATCCCTCCTTAGCTCATTCATCCAAATCAAGCCACTGGGGGATTGGTATATGGGTGACCTCAGATGAGAACCACAGAACTGCCCATGTGAGCCTAGCTGAAATGCAGAATTATGAACCAATAAACTGATTGTCATCATAAGATACAAAGACTTGGGGTGGCTTGTTAGATACCAGTAGATAACAGATGTACCTGCCTTTTTATTATTTACTTGAACAGAGTTAGTGTATGTGTGTGTGTGTGTGTGTGTGTGTGTAAGAGAGAGTGTAGAAACCTGTGCCATATTTACTGTAAGTCTTTCATTAGATTTTGCTCAAATTGAGGAAAGAAAATTTGAGTTTATATCTGAAACTACTAAAGAATGAAGGTGACTGGGAACATCTGAGACTTGAATATTTCACATAAAAGGAATCCAGTAGTTAGAACACTTAGGACAGACTATTTGATTATAAGGCTCATTAGAACAGAAGAAGCTTTTTCAGAAGAAGGCTTTTCCAGAATATTTTTCAATTATTTATACACCTCTCCTTCCATATCAGACATTTCCTTTCCCATGATATCCTATGTATCATTATTCAACATTTCTTTTCCTAACTTGGAGTTGGGAAGTATTTGTCTCCCTCTTGGATCCTCTCGGAGCTTATTTCTTTTTCTGTCACTGTCATCCCCGACCCTGTCCAAGGCTGTGGCAAGATGATTAGACTGGTGAATAGTGTGTATTCTCTTATTGCTTTAAAGGCTGTCCTCTTTTACAACTGAACCACATCTCTGATGTCCTCCACAGTCTCTTCCATCCCAGCTTTTGTTACTTTTCCCTGTACATGGTCACTGTCCCCTCTGCTGCCAGAAATATAGGCCATAGGCACCGTGATGTGGCTGTGAGAAGCCACACTGCTAAGCAGCTCTGTTGTACTTGACAGATTAGACAGGGTTTTTTTTTTCTTTTTAATTTGGCTGTGTCTGAGAAGCAGTACACTGTATTTCTTTTTCTCTCTGACACCAGTGACAGCTATTACTGCCAGAACCCAGAGAGTAAATGAATGCACAAAGATGCGGGCCGTCCAGCCTGACTTCACGCACTTCCTGAGCTCCACTGTTCCAAGGCACGGAGCAAAGGGAGCTGCAGACAGAGGCAGCCCGGGCAGCCTCCGGTGCAGGGGAAGAAACGCAGCAGGCAGGGAGGTACAGGGACTGGAGAGAATGAGGTGGAGTAGGCAGGACAAGAGAGAAAATGTAAGAGGTGTTGTGGGCGACTGAAGCCAGCGTGGGGACACTGGCAAACACACTGTTGGCCCTTTTGCCTCTCTGCTGCTGCCTGCCACCCTTAGTTGTTCTTATTAAAAACACACAGAAGAAATACTAGAAGAATCAATTTCCCAGAGATGGAAATAAGCACCATAATCTATCAGAGTTTTTAAATCTATTAAATGGTGCCTTTTACTGTGCCCTTTTCCTTTTCTTTTTGACATAATTCATGCAAGCAAGAGAATAGATAGCAGATGTATGTACCTTACTATTTGTTATAATAATATATTGGACATGTGAGGGAAAATCCCTAACCCATGAGCCAGAACTCTGTCAAATACTTATCTCTTTTGTGTATTTCTTTCAATTCCATTTTTGTCTCTCCTCTGAAATATGCCACTGAATTTGGTGTTTTAAATTTTGCTTCTCATCAAATGTAGGAAGAGAAATTGTGAAAAGACAACCCACAGTGGGGGAAAACTTATAACCAGTTGTCCCTCAGACTAAAGACTTATGTAGAATATGTAAAGAATTGAAAAACATCGGACCTCCCACATTCAAAGACCCAATCCAAAAATGAGCACTGGAGATGAATAGGTACTTCTGAGGAAGAAAGACAAATGACATGTAAATGCATGAAAAAATGTTCAACAACACTGGTCATTCATGAGGATGCAAATTAAAACCACCCTGCAATCCCAGCTCACCCCAGAAACAATGACTCTCATCAGGATATCAACTGAGAGCAAATGCTGGAGGGCTGTGGGGCAAAAGGAACCTTCCCCACTGTTGGCATGAGTGTAGACTGGTGCAACCACTGTGGAAATCTGTGGGGAGTCCTTAAAATCCAGGATTGGAGGTCCCATTTGCACAAGCTATTCCCTTTCTTAGTGTCTTCTCAGAACAATTAAAAACATCACACCACAATGATATACGTGCACCCATATTTATAGCAGCACAATTTGTCATAGTTAAATCTTGGAAGCAACCCAGATGCCCACCAACTGAAGAATGGATAAAAAAGACGTGTTTTTGTAATATAATGGATGACTACTCAGCCATAAAGAAGGATAAAATAGAGTCTTTTATAGTTAAATGGATGCAACTTGAGGCCATGCTCATAAGTAAAATAAATCAGACCCATATGTGTAAGAGGAGAGAGAGAAAAAGAGAGAATGCATCAATGCCTTCACAATTACATGTATATAGGCTTAACCAGTATTATTTAATCATTTGTAAGCGTCATAAAGATGATGCCACAATAAAATGAAGTTTCAGAAGCCTTAGTTCATTGATTTCACATTTTTTCCATTTTTTCAATAATTCTACCATATCATCATATCTGACTTCGCTTTATTGTCATTTGCCTACTGTGTAACACTACAGTATGTGAATTTGTCTACGGATCTGTCAGTGTTATCTGAGTTGCTTTTAAGTTTTTGCTACGGTAAGTAACAATATCACTACAAATATCTTTTTCCTTTTTTTTCATTTGAACCAAAATATTTAATCAACAATAATGTCAGCCAACAGGTGAAGAGATAAATATTTATAGTATACACACAAAATGTAGCATTGTAAATTACTGAAAACAGATGAACTACAAATATGCACTGTAAGCAAATTTTATTAACTATGTCAAGAATAAGAAAATGAAAGTTCGAAAACAAAGTATAAAGTGTAATGCCTGGTCTACACTATAAGGCACAAAGCTCACATAGATGGGTTTCAGAAGTTCATTCATGTATTATTTTCTATTCAAATTATTTCCTAAAATGTGTGTAATTTTTCAACACAAAATTAAAGAAAAACTAAGATGATGGTATTAAACATCTTCCTAAAATACCCAAAAGAAGGACAGCTGGACCAAATGTCAGTTTACATCCCAAAATCAGTGCAGAAGTGCATTTTATTTTTTATCACAATGTCACAGCATTTGTATTTCTTGGAGCTCTTAGTAATAATAAGTATCATGGAGTTACATGAAAGCTCAGTGTTGCTTTCACTTGCATTTCTCTAAGGGCTAAAGATGGTGAACATGATTTATTATACTTATTGACCATTTATAACTCTTCTTTTCAGAAGTTTCTAGCCATTGCTATTAAATACCTATTTTCACATTTCCTCTTGTTCATGTGCAAATGGTTCCTTGGGGAAAATACTTAGAAATGTAATTATAAAATATAGTAATATAAGTAGAATAAGAATATACGTATAATATTTTAAAGAATTGTATATTCACAGATCGTGTATTGGAGCACGTTTATATGAAAGACTAAAGAACTAACAATACCCTTTATGCCTTTCCCAATGAGACATAAAGACTGTGAAGCTATCACAAATAGGGCCAACTAGCAATTGTGTGGGCTTGGTGCAGGGACAGGTTATAGACCAAGATTGTAGCCAAGTAGGTTTAAGTGCCTAGAAATAAAAACCATAATACATTGAAGAATACCCTAGGGAAAGGCAGGACTAGACAATAAAAGGTAAGAGAATAACTGGCTCCCTCTTTGAGAAGAAAAATCATTTAATTTGTTGCCTATTTTTAATTGTACAGAAAAATCAGTTCCAGGGACCAGGGAGATAGCTCAGTAGAATAACTGCAAGTGCAAGGGCCTGAGTTCAATCCCTGGTTCCACCAAAAGAGAATGAGAGAGAGAGACAGAGAGAGAGAGAGAGAAATCAATTCCTTGGGGGACAATGAGATAGCTCAGTGGTAAAGTGCCTGCTTAGGGAAATTTAAGCAACTGCACAGGGACCACAGTTAGATCCCTGGCACCACATGACATGCCAGCCTGCCCCTGGGGTGGGCTGAGAAAGCTACAAAAAAAGACAAAGAAATATCAGTTTCAGAAAATGAAATTGCTGCAGGATAAAAAAAAACCTTTAAACACTTCAGAAAAACAACCTTTTTGTCTCTGGCATAAAGAAGGACTTATTAAACAAAATATAAAAATTCTAACCATACAAGAAATCACAAATCTAACTACACTAAAATTAAGAACCTCCTTGGTACAAGATAAAAGCACAAGCCACTAACTAAGATGTATTACAAGTACATATATATGTTAATACAGTATGTGGAACACAAACGAACTTTCACAAATAAATGAAAATATGACAAACTAACTTAATAGACAAATGGGCAGAAGCAAAAGCACTAGCATTAGTGCTTGGCTTGAGGATGGCTGTCTCACCAGGACATTAATGAACGATGCACAGTGGATTGTTAGTACACCTCCTGCAGATTGACAAGAAATAGTCTCAAGTAGCATTCTAAAGTATTAAAAGTACAAAGAAAACACTAAGCAAGCATTCACAGCACTACTACAAAATCTGGAATAATTGTTCTGACTGTTGCCTTTTGCTCATTAGTGCAGATTTTCTGCACCGTAGTTACTGTACTGCTTTGTGTTTCACGTTTTTATGCCTGACTTCAGAGTTCAGGACGTGTCCACCAAGTATTGCAGTTACCCTCCTCTCACTGTGCATGCAGCATAATAACACACAGGTTTGGTGCTTAACAGTATTTCTTTTTTTCTTTAAAAGGGTATTTATTTGGATTTAAAGAGAAAAATGGGCAGAAATGTAAGAAGGGATCTTGGAAGGCAGTTTTGAGAAGGTGTCTAAATTGACTGAATGAAAACATAATTGGTATAATAGGACAATATAAATGGAGACCTCAATACAATTTTTATAATTACTAAATTACCAAAGTTCAAGAGGAAAAATGGTATCATCGTCTTTGAAAAGAATTTTGCATTATTTCATTTAAAAAGCATATATATATATGCTTTTTATATATAATATTTTAGCCATTATTGAGTATCTATCATCTTATTTTTTAATTGTGTATTGTTTCAAACATCTTATGTATTATTTTTGTATTCTCTTTAAAATACATTTGTAAGAATGTAAGAATCTGAAATTACTGAAACTTGAAGAAGATACAGCTGTTAGCTTTAATGTACTACAAGAAATAGAAAGTGCTACATTAGAAGGACAAAGCGACTCCATCGCAGATGTTCTGCAGTGAGGCTGGCCTTGTCATTTGCTGCCGTTTGCGTACCGTGTAACCTTGCCCAAGTGTCAGCCCTGTACGCGCGAGGATAACAGCACTGACCTCGTTCATGGTAGTACTGCGACAGCGAAAGGGGATGATACGAGAAAAGAGCTCGGGGCTGGGAAGGAACTTTAAAAATGAGCCATTCTTAAAAATCTTAAAATGACCCCATTTATGTATTATTTTGATTCCTGCTTCAATCTCTAAATGCCTTTTATGTGTGTAATTTGTTTTATTTCTCTATTTCTAGAAAAACTGAAAGTATACCGTTTTTATTGCTCTTTTAAAAAACAATTCTATACTGTCTTTAGGACAATATAGATATTGTCATATGTATCTATATTGTCCTATTATATGTTATTAAATGTACATTGTCATAATATATATTAAATACATGTATATACATAGTTTATACTTTTAAAAATTATAGAATCAAACGGTTTCTCTAATGTCGTTTCTAGAAGAGATATTGCTAATCTTTCCAAAGTAATATAAAATATAGTTTACATGTAAGCATTGAAATGATAGCGGGTTGATAAATTTAAAACTACTCCTATGAGCCCCGTGATTTCAATTCCCGTGACGCTTCTCAGTTCAACTCTGAAACCAGCCTGTACTTCGACTTGCTCAGGTCTTTCCCTGAGGAGACCTTAGCCCCACGCAAGCTTCTCTAGAGTCCACACCTCGCCTTCCACAGACTCACCCTCTCATTCTGCGCTCCTCTGAGGCTTCCTAGTCTTCAGACCCTGATTCTCCAGAACCCCCAGTCTTATGACCTCTGACAGTGCTGTGTGCAGCCTACTCCCCACATGGATCCTTAGCCAAGCACACACATACAAATGCAACTAATGAACTCAACAGCACACAATCTACCCCATTCTTTTCCATGAAGTGACTTCTAAGGATCCACTGACCCTGTGAAATCATTCTCCCAGAGGCCACCTGGCTATCCTAAATCCTTGCTCTGGCTCACATCATACAAGCATATCCGCATAAACCCAGACATCTCTTCTTCCCCTCAAAAATGTGAAATTTGTACGGGTGGTGACACAGGCCTGATGTTGTCAGGGACCACCACAGGGATGGAGAAGGGCAGGAACCTGGGCCTTCACCTGGTACTCATTAAGCATGTAATTTGTGTTTTCTTCTGAGACAGTCAAGGGCTGTTTAAAAAAATCCATTTTTGCTGTGATCCTTTGCTGGGCCTCCAGATGCCTAAAAGGTCACTAAAAGTAGAACAAAGCTTGACCTTCATCCGGTATCCTTTGTTACTGTACATCTTGAGTGAAATCTCTCAGCTCTGCAGAGGGACATGTTGAAGAGTTGGGGAATGTCATGTCTCTGAGTACTGGACTCTAACTTTATGTGATCTCATTTCAAAACTGAGGACCCAAAATAAAAGATTTTTCAAGGGCATTCAGCTATGGCCAGGCACCTTCAACCACTGCCATAATACATATATATATATAAAATATACATAGTTAATACTTTTAAAATACTAAGTCAAAAGTTGTCTCTAACATTATTACTAGTAGAGATACTGTTACTTCCTGGATTCCAGGAAAGGCTGGGCCCCACATGACCAAGGCCACCACAGACAATGCTTCCCTGGGAAAAGAAGCATCTGCCAGCATTTAGGATTCCAAACCACAGCACTTGGACTGAGAAAATCATGAATCTGACCTCAGCCTACCAGCTAATCCTTGAAATGTGCCTCCCGCAGGGCAGGCTAATCCCATGTCAGAGTGCACTCTTTCTCGCTACATGAACTAGAGCTTTCTTATGTTCCCTCTAACTTTCCAATTAAAGCTTCTTTTCCTGTAGATTTGGGCTTGAAGTTTTAATTTCCATTTCTACGAAAGCAAGGATCTACGCTAGACAGCAACAAAATACCCAAATGGAAGTCTTTCATGTGTGTGATAATTCATGCTGGGCTGATGGAAAGACACGTGTGTATATTGATTGAAACTAGTGAATATTGATTGGTGAGTTGACTTTTTAGTGATAATATTCAATGAACTAATTTTTTTTGTATTAAGAATTTGATTTTGGAATCAAACAAGTTACTAATCTTCGTTTTGTAACTTCCCACTAGGTTATTTTCCCTAGAATTCAATTGTCTCATCTATTAAATTAAGCTAATAAAGAACTACTTAATAGTATTATTTTAAGGATTAAAAGAATAATCTATTTAAATAACTTTTTTAAAGTATAGAGTGATCAATAAATTTCTGTGGTTTTTCTTACCACCATTAAATTCTTAGAAAAATATAGCCAATCATTTCCTAAATGTTCAGTATATCTTATTTAAAGGGGATCACCAAATGTACATTTGGTCTGAATTTAAGTAGGCACTTCTCATTGAAATGCACTGAGGTTATAAATCAATATTAACAGCATAGAACTACATTTTTGTTTCTTATGATATCTTATATTAAATGACTAGACTTATCATTATTCTTCCCTTATTCCTTGTAAACCTCTAACTTCAAGTACTAAAATCTTTAACTTATTCTCTGCCTCACACATTCTAGATGCTTTCAGGTTGTGTAGTCAACTTCTTCTAGTGTTGACTCAACAACTGTGTGGCAGAGCTGTTAGTACAGAAGCCCCTTCCTTTGAGTTTGAGAAGAACCACCTCCTAGCCTTCCACCGGCACACACTCAGCTCCCCCTAAGAAGGCTGGAGCTGTCACCAGGGTGTGTTTTTAGCACCTGTTTTTTGCTCAGGACTAGAACAACTATAAACCTATAGGCCAGACCCCAATTTTGTGGCATGGGGGTGCTGGCACTTCAGCAGTAAAAGCCAAGGGTAGTGCTGACCGTGTCAGGTGCCAGGCAGCTGAAGACACCTGCCCCATGTTGTCATCGCAGTGGGACTTTCTGCAGAACTGTAATGGATTGTTTAGGATTATAAATAAGTTAGATGGGCTCCACCATTTTGGACCACATTTTTCCTTTATCATAAGGTACAATCCAGACTCTCTACAGTTTGATTAGGGCTCAGGAGCATAAATAATAAAATATAATTGAGGGAAAGCATCCACATTCTACAGTGTATGAACAAAAAAGCTGGCCAGGATTAAAAGTTCTCCTAGAAATATCTGTTTCAGACTGCTCCCTTGTAAACCTTCCTTTAGAAAGAAAACCTTTGACGTACGTTACCATTGTATTCCTGGCAAAGACAGAGTCTTACAGAGGTAAAGAGAAACACAACTCAATACGTTATTCAAGGAAAAAATAACACAGTATGCTTCACATAACTCTAATCAGGTGATCCACATTCTCTAAATAAGAAATCCAAACTTCACAGAGAAAATCCTACAATCCAATTACAGGTTTTTTTTTTTTTTTTTATTATTATTTGAAGCTTTTATTTCAGAGAAGATATGTAAGCTTTGGAATTGAGTTGGACAAAATGTGTAAATACTTGAAATGCTAGGCCTGGGGTGGAGCTGAGTAGCACAGTGTTTGCCTGGTACTCAGAAGGCCCAGGCTTTGATCCTCAGCACCACAACAGAGCAAAGGAACAAAACAGAAATTCCAGATATGGTAGACTGAAAAGTAACACAGATACCTGCCCAAGCCAGCACGAGCTCAGGAAGTTTGAGATCCCTCCTGCGGATCACTGGTCCCCAGGCACCACTGAATTCACCTTGGGCTCTGAAGGCCACTTACCCAATGACGATGCAGGAGATGGCAGTTCCCAAGAAGGCATATGTTAAAATAGATCCTAAGTTTTGAAAGAAGTGTCTCTGGGGAGAAAAGAAATATTTCATAAGAGTAGCATTTCTTAGTGTTATAGGAAATAAAAATAACTGCATACTTTAACAACCTCTTTTTCCCCCATTTAGGCAAATTCTGTTTTTGCAGCCTCCTTTCTGACCTTGCTATGTCTACAGAGATAAAGTGATCTCCTTGCAAGGGACAAAGCAAAAAAGAAAAACTACACCTGGAATATGACTATTGCCCCAATTATCTGGACCTGAGAAGCAGAGGAGCGGCTGGGGCAAACTCTGCCTAGGACTCTGGGACAATTGACAGAGGAAAAAATTCTCAGTAAGTTTTGTTGTACATGTAACATCATAGCATTTTAAAAACTACCATTCTGCATACATTGCCTTTTGTTTTTATTAAATCACTGACTTCTCTTTTACACATCTTCTGAATATCATGAAACCAAGCTTTAAAAACCTGAATGATTTATGAATCAAAAACAAAAGGATGCCTTGTATTGGAGTTGGGGATGAGGAAAGATGACCTAAATATATCCAGCCTCCTAAATCTCTTCAAATGCTTGCCTAGGAAAACTCCCCTCCACTTCCTTAGTGAGATTTGATAGCTGGAGTGCAAAAACATCAGGTCCCTAATGCGGAAGCTGCCTGGCTCCCAGAGACCAGGTCAAAGGAAAGAGGGCCAAGGGAACCTCTGCACAGAGCGGGCACCCGCAAAGCAGCAGGCCTGCCTCTCCTCTCGGCAGTCTGCAGGCCAGAGCCTCCTTCTGCAGCATGAGGAATGCCACCACTTAAAACTCTTACGTGAGTTTTTAATCTATGCAATGTGAGAGGTCAGGCCATGCCTCTGTATCTTCAGGCCAGTGAGCAGAAGCTGCAAAACTGAGCCTTCTCTCTATGACAACAACAGCGGGTTTATACGCGCTGGATAAACATAATGCTAATTAATCAGTAAACTCTTCAGGTATTATCTAGAGCAACACCCCCCAAGAAAAGTACAATGTAAGCCACATATGTGATTTAAAAGCTTTCTAACAGCCACATTATAGCAAAATGTTAAAGAGGGAATGAATTTTGATAAATTTTTGTTTAAATCAATATATCCAAAATATCACTTCTACACGAAATCAATATAAAACATGGTTGTGACAGTCTAGGCTCTTTTTGAGAAGATGTCAACTCTTTAAACTCTAGGGGCCTGGGGAGATGGCTCATTGGAAAAAGCACTTCCCTGGCAAGTGCAAGGGCCTGAGTTCAATCCCTGGTTCTGCCAAAAAAACCCCAAAAAGCTCTGACTCATATGCTACACTTACAGCGCATCTCAATTCAGACTAATTCCATTTGATGGGCTCAAGAACCACAGGTCCCAATGGCCTACGCGTTGGACAAAGTGAGCTCCGAAGAATTTTGACTACATTAGGTTTGAATTTTATTAGATCAGATAATGATAGTTATACTAAACAGGCAGGTCTGTAAAGTAGCTGTTTGCATTAGTACTGTTACATTCTCCACATAATAATAATAAAAGAAACTAGTCTTGATATGTTTACCTTCTTTAGACTATATCCTGCATGAAATATAATTGGTGGCAATAGAACATTGAAGAAGATTTCTGGGTCGAATGTCATCTGCCAGATAAAGAGCAAAAAACAGTTAAAATTATGTTCATTTAGGCCACTAAATAGTATCTTAAAAACTCAATTTATAGTCAATTTTGTTAAGCTTGTAGGCACTATTAAATTAGAGATAAAAATAGAAGAATATATAAATTTGGAAATTCATAAGTGTACCATAATATAAGTAATATTTTAAATGCAAAAATGTATAATTTCTGTCTTATTGCTAACAATAAGAGTAGCCATAAAAATTTAATGAACTGGCACAAGGGAAAAGTTTTTTCTTTTGAGTATTAATTCTTCCTATTTGAAATATTTTCATTACATTTTTCTCTTATATAAGAACTTAATAGTGCCCAGCTCTTTCAGCTTCAGTAGTTTTTCTTCATAAATAAGAAAAACTATAAAAATGTAGACTTCTCTTTCTCCATGTTTTCTATTGCAAATTTTAAAATATTTTCCAGATTGTGGGAAACACATTTGAAAATGAAAATAGATTTTTGTACTATTTCTTTCTTGCTCTTTATTTACATTTTAAAGCAAAGATGGTCAAAAGAACATGTATGAATTGGTATGAAGTACAAATGAAATGAGTTATATAAGTTCTTGGGTCCAGTATCCACTGTAGTGTTTGGTAAACTGAAAGCCACATGTCACTTAACCTTCGAAACTGTCCTTGCCTCTCCCCGGGTCCCTTTACCTGTTATCTTTCTCCTTCGCCTCTCCTCACCTCTCTTACACACATGCTGTCATTTATTATTTCACCACTAAGACTTTCTCATCACTAAAACACTCATCAAATCTTTCGTACGTATGGATTTCACAACTGCAATTTGCACTTTCCTGTCCTGTATGTCTTTAATTCTACTCTACCATGGTGCTGGATCTTAAGTAATGTCTTATGAAATCTTCTTGGTCTCCCAGGTGATGTTCTCTTTTGTGTTTTGTCAACGTGTTGGGTCTTTCTTACAGCCACTGTTTCGTGACATATTTCACATGTTGGTTGATCTGTGTTTGAACGTTTCCCTACTCTACTGGGAGCTTGTTGAAGATCACAGTGGTGCCTGAATCAATTCTGATTAGCCTCAATCCCTCTCCCACGACATGTTTGTTGCCTAATACATTGTTGACTCTCCAGGGTCATCGCTTCCATGAGAGTGGGGTATAATGGAGAGTCCTCTTAGTCACTGGCATGGTCACAGACTGGCTGACTTTCAGTAGGTAACAATTCTTGGGTCCACCAGCCAGGGATCCTGAAGCCTATAAATCTCTCCCTTCTGCAGAAAGGAGGCTAGGGCTAGATCTCTAAACTTTAGCTCACCACATGCACCCCCTCTGAGCATTTCACATATTGGTCTATTACAGGAAGAAGGAGAATAACTGATTTTCTGTTCAACCTTGCTTTTAGTCAGACCTGTGTACTTACACTTTCTTATCTTAAATAATGGCTTCTCCCATGGTATATTTGTTTTCTATTTCCATCAATTTAAAATTATTTTTTTATTTTTTTACAGAGTATAACATAGCAATAAAATACCTAAAGCTACAAATGCTACGGAATTTCACTAAACAAAATAATATGAATCGGGCAGTATTTGTCGTATTGCACAGTTTCATCCATGTTATTTTAGTTTCTTCTACTAACACGTCAATTTTTTTAGCTACGAACTGGTCCCTACACTGGTATGTTTCTCCACATGGTAGCAACTTCAGTTCTTGGCTGGAATATATTGTACAGTTTATTCACTGATTGGTAAGAGTGCTGGGGAGTAGTCTCGGCTCTCTCCGAATTTGGCACATCCAAATTTGGATATCGTTATGGACACTATCTACACCCACACATGAGGGAAAAAGAATGACATCAGCAAGAAGAAAGGAGGAGACGTTCCCAGGGCAGTCCCTGTGCCTGAGCAGCGCCCCCACCCCCGCCCCCGCCAGCACATCACTTTATACTCTTTCTTTTTTTGTTTTTGTTCAACGGGGGATTGAACTCAGGCCCTTGGGCTTGCCAGGGAAGCACTTATTCCACTGAGCCATCTCTCTAGCCCTCACTGAACACTCTTTGTCCTCACAGGAGGAAGAGGAAGAATTCATGCATTTCATCCTTAGGCCACCACTGCAGGCTGCAAAGTAAGCATGATGGATCAAATGGTACATAAATCCATTTACGGAGGAGGAAGCAAAGTTTAAGAGAGGTTTCGGCTTGTCAAGGTCAGGCAGCTAGTAATCGATGGAATTGAGATCCGAGATTCACGTTATGTTCTCCAAAGCCTTCTCATGTACTGTATACTATAAAAAAAGAATGAGTCTACCGTCTTAAATAGTGAACTATTTAAGACTTATTCCTCTAGTAGTTTGCTGTTCTTAAGGGAATTTTGTTAGCAGATTTGTAAACAAAGTATGTTGTTAAATGTGACTTTAGACAATTAACTTCAGTGTCATTTTCTAAAAATGATTGGCTCCTATCAAGTGGGAAAATTTATTTGTTTGAATCATCATCCAAAACAAACTCCTTGCCTTGGGATCTGTACCAGACACCAAGATGGAGAGGTGACCCCTCGGAAACCTTCCTGATAGTGAACAGAGATGAAACCAACTGATGAGCTACCTGCTGACCAAACTGACCGATGATCGATCTGAGTCACAGCAAGCACTGTGAAGAACACGAGCAGAGATAACCTGGGTGTGGGTTTAGCATGATGGTCAAGGAGGGCTCCTGAGGAGGAGACCTGTAACCTGAGATCCAAAAGCAGAAAAGTTGCTTATAGGTGAAGAGATGAGAAAAGAGAAACCCAGCCAGACAGAAGAACACACACGTGCGGAGATCTGAGGCAGGACGTGCCCGCATGTGTCTGAGGATGTGGAGGAAGGCCAGGATAGATGGGCAGAGCAGCCAAAGACGGGAGTGTGGGGAGTGAGCCGGGAGGGGAGGAAGGTGGGATTGGGAAGTGCCGGTGGGAGAGGTACCCTCACAGGGTTGGAGCAGGTATGTGAAAGGACTTGATTTGTGCTTTTTTTTTTTTTTGCAGAACCGGGGATTGAACTCAGGCCCTTGCGCTTGCCAGGGAAGCACTTATTCCACTGAGCTATCTCCCTGGGCCCTGATTTGTGCTTTAAGAGAGTCAGTTGAGTGAGTGCTCCATAATCCGGTGAGAGATGATGTTGGTGCGGGGAAGAGGGCAACTTCCTGATACACTGAGACAGAACGGACAGATGGTAAAGTCTTAGGAATAACAGAAGAAGAAGCCACTTCTAGGGTTTTGGCTTATGGAACTAAGAAAGTCTAAGTTTTGCTAAGCAGTAAGTTGCTTATTCCCTCTCAGCATCTCATATTCCACAGTTTTAGAAAAGTTGTATATTCTGCATGGTGCAGAAATGATTAAATTCTAGTTATTTCTCTTGTTTCATTGGCTCATTCAAAAAGCCCAAGTCAAAAAAGTCCCTTTAAGAGCAATAATCAGCACAAAAAGTAAAAATGATTTATCTATTCCAGATTAAAAAAAAAGGCAGATTATTTTATTCTTAGATAATTAGCCTAAGTTTACCAGGCTAATTATAACTGATAATTATGTTTTATAATTTATTCTAGGCTCATAACACATCTCTGTCTGGGTCCAGAATTTTCAAATGCTTTTGGCAGAAGCCTTAGTATTTCAACATAACTTTTTAGTTCCTGAATCTCTAGCTTTTTCTTTTTCTTTTTTTTTTTTTTTTTTCCTTTTATGTATTTAGTATAGAGTCTACAGGGTCTCACTACATGGATTGGACTCATAGTGGCCCTGCTGTTTTCAGCCTTCCAAGTGCTGGGATTGCAGGCAAGTGCCACCATACAGGTGCTTTCGTCCACTGAGCTAGCTGGCCAGCCCTTCTCTAGCTTTCAATGTAGAAAACTAGAGTCAGTTAGTTAATATCAAATCAAATCATTTCAGCTACAGGTTCCTTCTGTTACCTAAATTATTTAGAGTATTTTTAAAGGTGGACACTCAGAGCCGAGCAGCCTTAATTCACATCCCAGCTTCCCTGAGTTTGATGGCCATTTAAGTATATGCTTCAGTTCCTCATCTTTACCCCAAATATAATATTGTGATCCCTAATAACAAGGTGGTTGTGAGAGATTAATGAATTAATATGGTTAACATTTTTGCAGAAATGCCTGATGTCTAGCACTTATACTTACTATGAATAAACTGTGTGAATATTTTCAAGTCCTTGCAAAAAAAAAAAAAAAGGCTTTTCGAGAACTCTTGAAGGTTAAAATATGTGAAGAATTTAATTTTGCTTCTAAATTATTCTCTTTTCTAAGATGAGCAGATATACCGCTGTTTATCTATGTTTTATGAGGCTTCCTCGGGAGTACAGCAAGGTGGGTATTTAGAGTTTTTAGCATATAGATGTATTCTTGAGTGCTGGAGGGATGAAGCGATGCGGCCATGACCATGGGAGGGAGATACACAGCGGCACAACCTCCAGGCGGAAAACCGCCGATCTCTGCAGTTTGCAGACCTCGGGTTAATCACTCAGCAAGAGCATTTCAATAAGCAGAACGCCCCCCCCCCCTTCCTGTGTGCAGGTTAACTAATGGGCTATTGAATTATATTCTCTGGATCAGTCACATGAAACTGGCAGGCCGGCAATGGCATGCAGTATATGAGGATTTATTTGTATATACAAAACAGATTTGTGTTCCTTTCAGATGTGCTGTAAGCTTAGGAACTGCTAAATCAGAGTTCTGGGAGTAACTCCAAACCCAGACAATTTCTCAGAAGTGGCTGGATCTGCCGCTGTACTAACGCCCAGATGGGAATTCCACTTGGCATTTTTCTCAGACTTCAGGTTCAAACCATAGTTTCAGAGGTGAGGCTGTCTTCAAAGCCTAACCAATGACATTTTTCCTTTTTTATAATACAAAGGAAATAAATCTATGTGAGACAGTGAAGTAAAAGAGCAAAATGCTAAACATTTTCAGTAGGAGGACTTTCATGAGTCTTTTACAGACAAGCTCTGACCAACAGAAATTTCTGTGACCATGGAAACATTCTACAGCTGTACTGTACAACATGGTAGCCATAGCCACGTGACCTATTACTTTAAGCATCTGACCTGTATCTAACGCAACGGAAGGAAACACTACTTCTCACATTTGTGGCTAGTGACAGTCAGTATATTTATAGATGGTTACCGGAATTTAAAATTTATGCCATTTATTTTTTAAATGTTCTATTATACTACAAGGTGTGTCTAATTTGGAAAAGATCTGAGACTTGAAAACATGGAGTATGTTTTACGGAAGCAGTGAGATTTTTAACTACAGAGTTCAAAGATTAAAGCTAATATGGGGGACAGCATATGTTTAGAATGATGCAGCATATTTTAAGTATTACCCATATAAACACAAATATTTGGCTAGAAATCACCCCGGTGTGTGTCCATGCTGACAAAGAGCTAGAACATTTCCAAGAGCAGCGTGAATATACCAGTTTGATTCCCGAGATCATCAGAAGATTAGAGATGCAAATTCTATTTTCAGCCGAGTATTAAGGCAAACAATGACTCAGTGTGACTTATGTGAGAAGAAACTTCAGTGTATGTTGAACTACTAAATAAATAGGCCCTAAAGTAACCACCCCAGTGAGCAAGCGTGATATGTGTTAAAAGATCCAAAGGGACCTTTTAAAAGCATTGTTTCATCAGTTCTGACAACATTCCTGAGTGGTGGCTGCCAGATGCAGTCATTCCCGTCATCCACAGACAAAAGAAGACACTCATGGCGTGCCCAGTGTCAATCAACGTGGCAGGGACATCACTGAGACTGCAATATATATGCACGGCAAACGGTGCTTTCCAAGGGAGCACCGGGCTAACATAACTACTTTCAGCAAAATTTAGAACTAAGAACTAGGCTTTTCTTATTTTGGTGATGTCTAATTCCTTGGACACGTAAGAACTGTTAGCACAGTGATGTGTTCAATAACCTTCAGTGCTTCATTCATTAAAAATTTACTGGCCTCTTGATGCTGTAAGGAATATGAAGAAGCTATAAATGATACGATTCCATGAAGGCAATAAGCAAAGGAAAAAAAAATGCTGTACAGTTGTAGACATGAGGTTGTCAGGTAAGATAGCAAGGAGGACAGAGACACTGCTTTGAGCTTCTGAGCCTGCAAGAATGCTTGACTTTGAAGCGGAAAATAAGCTGGTTTGAAGGACAGGGAGGTGAATCTACCAGTGGAGCCCCCACCCCCACAACTGTGATCTTTTGACTTCTTTGGGGCAGTGGACAAGGTTCCCCAAGCTACAGAGAAAGCTAGTGGCTTCCTGGAGTTTCCATTACAGCAAGTAATTTAAATCATTTTAAATATTAAAATGAGTGTAGATGTGTTTAAAAGTGAAATTCAAGATTTGTACACATTTTGAATATGAATAGGAGACTTCAAAGAAAACTTGGCTCCAAGGGACAGGCAGCTTTGGGAAGTACCTAAAACTGCTCAAGGGCATTCATTTTCTTGCTCTTTCCTCTTTTTTTTTTTTTTTTCTCTTAGACATAGGTTCCTGCTCTGT
Source organism: Ctenomys sociabilis (assembly GCA_004027165.1). Classification (NCBI taxonomy): domain Eukaryota; kingdom Metazoa; phylum Chordata; class Mammalia; order Rodentia; family Ctenomyidae; genus Ctenomys; species Ctenomys sociabilis. The sequence goes on from PVKA01025320.1 coordinate 26,015, forward strand.
ACTCTTGTCCTGGCCTTGAAGTCACTACGTAGCCTAGGGTGGCCTTGAACTCTCAACAATACTCCTGCCTCAGCCTCCCTAGTACTGGGATTGCAGGCCACAATGCCCAGCCAAAGGGTGTACATTTTCTTTTCTCTGCCTTGAGTTATTTTGCATTGAGAAGCACCAGAGTGAGAGAAAGAAGGGTGGACTCAGAAAGCATGATAAGATATACCATGTATTGACCGAATTTTTTATCTAACTTGATGTCTTGGAGCTCCAGTTTTTTACTTGCACTCTCACCGTGAAAATATCTATATCGTAGAGTTGCATTTAAAGAGTAGCTATGTAAATGAATTAAAAATGTTCTGGGTGGCGCAGCCTTGAAAGAAAATGTTGAAGTAATGTTTGAGGGTGGGAGGCACAGACACATTTCGGGAACAGAAACAGGTAATGGGTCCTAAGAGACAGAGGAAGAGGTAAGACCTATTGCGTGGGTGCTACCACACTGAATTTCTCTCATGTCCACTAGCCATGGATTCAAATTACACTCATTCAAAATGAGTGTAAGAGCCGGGCATGGTGGCGCATGCCTGTAATCCCAGCACTCGGGAGGCTGAGCCAGGAGGATTGTGAGTTCGAGACCAGCCTGAGCTACAAAGTGAGCTTAAGGCCAGCCTGAACTGCATAGTGAGACCCTGTCTCAAAAAGACAAAAAAAAAAAAAAAAAAAGAGTGTAAGAATTAAGAATTGTTCTATAAGCAGGAATAAATAATAAAGTGTATTCTGAAGATGAATTTGTATGATCTCTAAGAGGCATAACTTGACAATAGCTATCAAAATATTAACTGTCTATATTCTTCAGTTCAGCAACACTCTGTGAATGTTTACTGAAAATTGACTTGTCTATGTGTGGAATGATATAAGTGCAAAAGTATTCACTGTGGTCGAAAGGATGGGAAATAAAACAAAACAGAACACTGAGGATGATGGGACCCTGGACTGGTTAAATGCATTGTAATCTAACTCATAACAGATTCCTAGAAATTGTTACAAAAGAAACTATCCATCAATGACATGGTTGCTCTCTAAAATGTATTGGGAAATCAAAATGGCAAAGTGCAAAAAAAAAAACATGTCTCACATATGAGGCTGAAAGTGCTATGGGCTTACACGCTCCAGTTCCTCTTCTCCCTGACTGGGCATGGTGACATGTCCTTACTGTATAGTGTGGCCATGGGACTGACCAGCTAACTGTGGACAGAAGTGATACGCTTCCCTTCCAAGCCAGGCCTTTCAAAATTCCCCTCATCTTTGATGTTGCTTTCCTTCCTTTGTTAGCTCATGTAAAACATCTAGCAAAGGTTCCTAGAACATCCCAGGGCAGGCCACATGGTTTCTCCTTGCTTTGTAGGTGTACCTTTCGGATCCCTGTACCTATTTTTCATCTAACTGCAAAATGAAGTAGGCAAATGAGAGGTTACTGAATGAATGCTTCAGATCCCAACATACTTTTTTGTCTATTATCCATGTAGATGGATTACCTGCTGAAAAAACATTTTTCTTATTTAAAATGATGTCATATGTAGACCAGTTTACAGGGAATTCAAGATTAATTTTAAGAGAAAACTTTTTCAGGCTGAAGTCAGCAGAAAAAATGTAGAAGTGACTCTGATAGAAAGAAAGGAAAAGAACCCAGGAGACTCAAACACTAGTGCAAGTATTTACTAAAAACAACAACAACAACAAAAAACCCAGTCATATAGTATGGAGGAGTAGCAGGGTTTTCAGGTGAAGTAAGAACATAAACAACAAAACAAAAAATTTACCCAGAGAGCTTATGGTTTTACACCTGGTGGAGAACAGAGAAAATCTGATTAGGGAGGAGCTGACTCCACAAGGGCCGTAAGGGTCAGAAAACCAGAGGGCTATTAAAGCTTCTGCTCAAGAAGTCTGAGGTATCTGTGAGACGCTGGGAAATATGTGCTGGGAGGAAGGACAAGGCCCAGGAGGATGCCCAGAAACGCGGACAGAAATTGCTGCTCCTCTGTGCTGTGAGATGCCAGGCTTAGCAAATACAAACAGCAAATACTTTCTATTACTGTCTCTTGGGGGTACTTTTTTCCAGTTCTTCATTATGTATCTGAAATTCGATAAGAACAAATGGGGCAAAAATGCCGATTTCTAAAATAACCTGTGTATTGCACTTGGCTAATCTGGACACGAGCTGGGGAGAAGCTGACTCTAACCCTAACCCTGATGTCAGTTACTGAAAAGGCCTTTGAGAATCCAAAGGGTTCGCATTTTATAATTTCGACGTGTTTGCTGATCCTTTCTGGCTGACTCCAATAAAGACATAAATGCTGGAGATTATGTGTTTTGAAAGCAATTTTGCCCCCAGGGTCTGCTCAGAGGGGTGCGAGAATGGTGCACTCTCTAGACCTTAGAGATGCCTCTCGGAAGGAAAGGAGGAAAGACAGCAGGGCGAAAGAAAGGGGGGAGGGCCCAAGAAGGAAGGCAGGAGTGGCCAAGACAGACAGTGGAAACAGCAAAGTGTTAAACGAACTACATTAAGATGCATTAATAATAAGTTTAGAGAGCTGAAGAAGTGATCAGAATAATTTATGTATTTATATTATGTTGTATTATATTTAAAGTGAATCAGTGTTTTAAAGGTAAAGTAAAACATTATTCAGGCAGCAGGAGTGGGTACTTTGTGATGCGGATCAAGCCAAGCACTAGTTAAGTGCTCTATCCCCTCAAACAGATCTTCAAAATGCCAGTGGAAATTCCTCCCTCTTTTCCTTTCCAAAAAGTGACAGATTCCCAAAACTGGTGTCTTATCTCCTCCATGACTGTATTCTTATACTTCATATGTACTGTCAACAAATAATAACTGGTATTATTTGTACATAATTTTTACTTGTATAGAAATTTATTAAATACATTCAGTATCTTGATTTTTACATTTACCTTCACTTCTGAGACTTATCTATATTAATTCACATGTAGACCTTGTCCATTCAGCTGAACTACTGTTCATTGTTCTATTGGGTGAACATATCAAGATTTATTTCTATTTTTTCCCTTCTCTTTGATGTGTTATTACTTCATATTTTCTGCCATTAGTAAAAATACTGCAATGGGTATGTTTATACTGAAGTCTTTGTAGACATGTGAGTTTCTCTACCAGCGCAGATGCTAAATTATAAGGTATGCAAATCCTCAACTTTAATTGGTATTGTCAGATCTCCTTTAAAGTGGTTGTACCAAATTATATTCTCACAATAGGTTATTATTATATGAGTTCTTCACTCTTTCTATACATATTGAAATATACCTAATTTTTGGTAAGCTGGCTTAACTTTCTAATCATTTCTTTTATCCACTGTCACCTTTTCTTTTTGGTTAGTTCCTCACAGAGTCTGGTTACTTTTCAATTTTAGCTTAAATTTCAAGTGCCTCATTTTATTCTTTTCGTTTCTTTTTCTTTTTTTTAATTTTTGTTTGGCAGAACTGGGGACTGAACTCAGACCCTTGAGTTTGCCAAGGAAGCGCTTATTCCACTGAACCATCTCCCTGGCCCCATTATTTTCTTAAAATGGTACTTTTAACTTTGTTTATTACTATTTCCTCTTCATACTAAAGAGTTTAACTTTAATTTTGTAAAATGTATCTATTTTTACCTTATTATTTGAGCTTTTGATAGCCTTAAATTTCTGTAGCATATTCTGATTTTATAAATATATCAACTCAAGCTTTCTAACTTGCTTTTTATTTTATTTTTTGGAAGTTGTTTATTTATTTATTTGGTAAAGAGTCTCACTATACAGTTCAGATCATAGTGACCTCCTGTGTCAGCCTTACCACCACTGGGATTACAGGCATGTATCACCATGCCCAAGTTCCGTGGCCAGCACGGCATGTGGTACTTGGGATCAAACCCAGGTCCTTGTGTTTGCCAAGCTATCTCCACAGCCTTTTAGCTTGCTTTTTAAAGTTAGGCCTTTAATCTGTCTCCACTTTGTTACATGAAATAAAGTAGGGATTGACTCCTTTTTCTTGCAGAGGTATAGCAAATTGCTGCAGAACCATCATGGATCTTTCCTAGATTAGCTCTTTTCTCTGGGTTTCATTAATGTTCACAAACATAACTAAATTATAGAGCATAGTGACAAGAGAACAGTGTAGAAAAATAGTGTAAGTTATTGAGAAATTTTGAGAACATAATGCCATAGAGCTGGTTGGGTTTTTTTTCAAGTAATTAAAATTGTAGAACTTAGAAATGCACCATTGTAAACATGCCTGTAAAAAGGACACATAAGAACACTGATATTTTATTGGAAAGAGATAATAGCTAAAGTAAAGTGAAGAATTAAGATTAAAATATTTTCAAACTTCTAAATATTTAACTTGGTTGGCATCATGGAATCAAAAGAACACTGAAAAAGGAGTTAGAACAGGCTGTCCTAATTCAAGTTCTGCTACAGATCATTCTCAACTAAGGAATTCAAGTTTTTAGAGCCCTCCCTATAATATGGGATAATATCTGTTTGCTCCTGGAATTGTGGTGTGGTTGGGACAGAAAAAGGAATAAAAAAGCCTTTACAATAACAAGCTACCACAGGAAAAAAAAATGCATTATCACTGATAAAATTCAGGATTTATCATCTTCATTTATAACCTGGTAATTTTACTAGTTGTCAAAAATCATCATAATAATTACAACGAAAACAACAACTGATACTCTCATGGCATTGCTGAAATTTTAAAATGATCATCTCACGTTTTCTTCAAATAGCCCTTTCACTACCTTGAGCAACCCTTTCTACAGATGGGGAACCAAAGCTGTGGTCTGGGACTTACTTAATCGGTCAATAACAAGGTTTAGGCTTAGGCTATAGCTTCTAATTGCAAGTCTGTCACTTTCCTGCTAACATAATGACAACAAAGCCAAGAGTTGACACACTTTGAACACTTAGCTATGAACCAGGCCTTTTCCAAGTACTTCACATGTATGTTTTTGTCATTTGCAATTCACAATGGCCCTTATCAACTACCAAGGAATATCCTACTTCACAAATGGAGAAGCTGAAACTCAGAGGGATTGTCATATCCGAGATCACACAGCTGGCATACAGCTTTCAAACAAGTTGTGAGACTCTAGACTAACTTCTAACCCTAGTATCTTTTTTTTTTCATTTTATTTTATTTTATTGAGAAATAAATAGCAATGAGACAGTTTTAAAACTCATTAATAGGACAGTTCCAATAATTAATACATTGTACATTGTAACCTTAGTGGTTGTCCATAGTACAAGAAGCAGACAGGATATCCTGTCCAAATACTATTAGTACAAACCTTTCTTCTCATTGTACCAAGCAAAAGCAACTAGCTGTGTATCTATCCTAACTATTCTGTATATACAAATACAAAATGGTTCTTCCTTTGTATCCCCTTTTTTTCTGTTTAATCCTGTCAGAGATGGGCATTCCACTGGCATCTAAATACTTTTTTTTTTTCTTTTCTTTTTTTTGTGGTACCGGGGATTGAACTCAAGACCCTGTGCTTGCCAGGCAAGCGCTTATTCTACTGAGCTATCTCCCCGGCCATGGCATCCAAATACTATAGGTGCGCGTATTCAGCAAAACAACCCAACACAGTGCAGCAGTCCACACTAGTAGTGGGTTATAAACTACAGTATGTTAATAACCAACCACCCCTGAATGGATTAAGGTCAGCCATTCCACTGCTTCATATGTCTCACATTGGCTATAAACACAGAAGAAACCCTTGGGTTTTTAAGGTAATTATGAGGGCTCCAACTCACCAAGGGCTTCAAAGAGTATCCTATATTTCCCAGATTGAACCACTTTTGTTATGGTAACCATACATTCTGTTTTGAAACACAGAACAGCTCCAGGGGATGCCTGTTGCCCTTGAGTGATTGTTCATAACTTTCTCCTTTCTCAAGTTTTAGGTTGCAAGGCAAATGCTATGCTTAATTTTTATTTTAGACATCTGACTCCTTTTATCTGGTTGCATATTTGGATTCATTGCTGTTGGTCTCTTGCAGGCCTACTCTTCTTGTGGGAAGACCCTTACCACCTCTCATTAGCTAAAATATTGACATAACATCATGACTCTGTTCTCAAACTGACATGGTATCAGCAGGAGGAGAGACATTAACAGCTGGATATTAAAAGGGTCTGGTTTCCATCTCGCAAAGACCTATCCATCCTGGGGACCCAGGCCTCCAGTATAACTGAAACTCTGCATTAAAGAGTGATTTCTTCTTCCCTAATCTGTAATTGATCTTAACCTTGGCCACACTTTATATTATAGGAAAAAGATACTGGCTGTCTATCATCTCAGAACACACAAGGAGAATCCCAGTCCTAGAATTTTTCCCTGAATATATAGATGGGGTTTGCATTACCTCTGCAAGGCCTGGCTATGAGGTATGCACGCAACTTTCCCATCACAGGACCACACCAGGGAGCTACTGGGCTGGAGATGCTGGGCAGGGAAGAGCTGAGTCAGCATCCCCAGTTAGTGCAGGGGATGACTGTGGGGTATAATGCTTACTTGAGGAGGCTGGCGAAGACACAGTACATTGTGAAATCAGCAGAAAGTGTGATCTTAAATTAAGGTGAAAAAAATGTTTAAATGATGCAACCATCTTTTAAGACAATGCACTAAAAAGAAAAAAATCGAAAACCTTCTTCCATCAGCTTGCCTCAGACTTCTTACTCCAAGGGGAAACCCATGCCCATCAAGGGCAGATAAAATTGTGGGAGGGGAGAAGGGAGCAGACTAATACTACAACATGCTTGATATAAAACTGCTTTTTTTGTTTCATTCTAAAAAGCAAGCCCCTAAAGGAGGCATCCCTAATGTCTGTATCGTAGAGTAGAAAAATACTAAGAGCAATGAACTTGTTCAAGGTCTCAATGCTTTGGAGTATTAAAGATAAGATTCT
>PVKA01025321.1:0-33083 GCA_004027165.1 Ctenomys sociabilis
GAATGTCAGATTGTTGCCCCATATTTGGGAAATTTTCTGCTCTTGCTTCTGCCCCTATTCTTTTTATATCATTTGTATTGACTCCTTCCTTCTCATTGATGCCTATTAGTCTCACATTGTTCATCTTTGCATCGTCTTGCAGGTGCTGAATTATTTTTTCCTGCATTCTAGTTGTTTTTAAGAGATCTTTGCTTACTTTTTCACTAGCTGCAGTGGTGTCTTTAACGTCAGAGAGTCTATTTTCACTTTAACTCAAACGGAATTCTCAGCTTGTGATTGAGGTTGTAATTTCCTGTATATCTCTTTGGATCTGTTTCATACATTCTATTTCTTTCCTTTATTACTTATTCAGGGGTTACATCATTTTTATATTCTGCTCTATTTTTATCAGTTCTTTAGAAGCACTTAGTAGTTCTTTGATCATAGTTATCTCTACTTTTTTATTTCAGAAATTATTTCTGATCTGATCTCTTCTATACTTTTCTTCAGTCTTTTTTTACTTCCAACACTATTATTTCAGAGATTTCAGGTGTGTGATTTCCAATTTCCTCTATGCTAGTGTCCTTTGCATTTGTACTGGGTGGTCTCAGGGCCTGAGACTGCTTTTTGTTCCTTCTCTTTGTCATTTTGTATAATTTTGACCTTTGGTGTAGAGCTTAGGTAGAGTTATTATCTTAGCACCAGGTCCGGATCCAGGAAGTTTAGACTCCTCCAGGTGGCTGTGGCTTGGGTCTGGCTGCTGTGCTCCACTTCTTCCTGCTGCAACCCTACAGGTGAACCCTTTGTGTCACTCTAGCAAGATGTTCTGCTTCTGAATCAGCTGGGTGGGTCTAGCTTCTAGCCTCTTTGCAGGGAGTTCTCCTGAAGGGTTCCATGCTGAGCCTGCACTCTGGGTTTATTCAGGATCTGGAGGTCTGGAGGGACTCGCTTACACGCCAGGCCTGTGCTCTGGGTCGAATTATGATCCAGCAGCCACAGGAGGTCTCATTCACAAGTACATATTTTATTAAAAATCACTAATACAAGGGCTGCCGAAATAGCTCAGTGGATAAAAGCACCTGCTGAGGCAGACACAGGGGCCGGGGGTTCAAAAATAGGCATGCCGTGCCATGACGGGCAGCAATTGAAACAGGGTGAGGTGGCCCATTCCTGTAATCCCAGCATTTGGGAGGCTACAAACAGGAAGATCACTATGAGTCTCATCTACATATTGAGACACTGTAGACCCTGTACTAAATACATTTTTTTAAAAATTTTACTCACTAATACAGATGTAGTTGTTAGGAAAATTTAGCATCCAATTTGATAGATCAGATAAGTGTAAAATAAATAGCAATTACAAAGAGTAATTTGAAAAATATAAAATAATAAAATCATATACTAGCAGTATTTATATAACAGCACTTGTAATATAATAGATAAAATAATAGTAGTATTAAAATGTTTCACTGGACCTGGAATATAGCATAGTAGCTTAAACACATGGCTGACAAGTACAAGATCCCAAGTTCAATCCCTCGAACAGAAAAAAAAAATAAAATAAAAAAGGTTCACATTTTTCCTTCTCTTTTTTCTCCCAAAGCTCAGATCTACTCCAGAGACTGAATAAGATACATAAGTGCTCCACAGCTATGCTTCTCCTCCATGCTTTTTCTTCTTACACTTAAACTGTCTATAGAAGGATTTAACAGTGCATGTGGTTCACATTGTGTGTCTATTGGACAGCACTGATCTAAATATTTGATCCTTGGACAATAATAAGTAAACACACCTTTGATACATTTCTTTTCTAGTTTCCTACTGATTTCTCTTTCAGTTTAATACATATCCAGAGGGAAGGAGTTTTCCTACCAGTGAGGGAATCAGAGGGTGAGGAAGAGCTTTTAACAATGATCAACCAGCCTCTACAAGGCTAGGAAACTCTTCCCTCTATAACTAGTATGAGTTCTGAGAGGATCCAGAACTTCTGGTCAGCCTTCTTTATCCAACTTCTCTCTTCTCTGGTGCCAGTCACCTCTCAAGCCAGCATAACCAGAATACAGTGTCTAGGTCAGGAGCCTTCCACATGGAAACTTCCCCTTCTCCATTTCTCTGTACTATACTATCTCCCAAAGATAGCGCCTGAGCTACTGCCATCACCACAGAACATTTCCATTCAATGGAACAGAGAGCTGCTCCCATCAGCCTCAGCCATTTGCTGATTCGGTCTGAAGGAAAAGCTCTCCTTCACCCAGGGAGGTGTAGACCCACACCAACACAGATGACTTACTTTCCCTGAAAGAACAGCTGTGCCTCCAATTCACACTATCAGTTCCTATAGGTCACCAGAACAATGTTCTTACATGAAAAAAATCTCACACCTGCAACACCCTGTGACCTTGTATATGAGAAGGATAGTCCCAAGAAATGGTGTATCAGACCCTGCAAACAGGGTCTTTTTCCCACTTATATCCTTACATCCTGTCACAATTTGTAACCAGGACAGTAGACTCATTGAAGATTGGACACCTCATTCCAGGCCTGCAGAACACTCAAAATGTCTTACTGTCATCACAAGAGATTCAATACCTCTGAGTATAGAACACCCCTAGTGCTCAGAGGGTCAGGTCTGTATGTGACAGGTCAGGATAGGGATGATATTGCCATTGGGTTCTCTATGTTCCTTTCAGCAATGGAAAGGGCCAAGCCATTAGTATATTGGGATCTTACTGACCTTCTCTGATCCGATAAAACTTTTTTAAGGACCATTGTTCTCAATATTTCAGTAAATCATTTTCCATCCACTCTTCCTTTTCTTATATGATTGTACCCCTTTTCCCTGTGGAAAAAAACTTACAAGCAGTAAAATAGTGCTGTCCATACGCTTCCTTAATATGTATGGGTGCATCATCCCAGATTTTCTTCATTTTCTCTAAATTCCTCTACATGTTTGTCATGCCTGTTCTGAAGCCAGAAGGGTCAATAACACTGATTTTCACGCCAAAATCTTTCAGCTCACGCCTGAAACAAGATGTATCAAGTTAACTCCTTTAGTTGAACAAAACATTGCAATTTCAGTGTTCTCAGGAAAGAAAACAAAAAATAACTCAAAGAGATTGTTCTAAAACCTTAATGGATACTACTGGACAATAATGGAATTCACGCACCTACAATATTTAAATGACAATGGAATACCCTTTTCTAGCCTCCCATGTGACCTCTCCAACCAAACCCAGGGGTCATGTGAGATCCACTGCCGCACCCTTGGGACCTCCCCCAGAGCCCCTGCCCCAAGCCCACAAAATGAGTGAGAAGTTCTGGCATGCATTTGGGACTCCTCAGATCCAGCCCAAGCCCAATCCTTGGAAGTGTATGGGAGAACTTCCAGCTTCCCTGCTCCCACAGGATCTCTCCAACTAAACCCAAGCACTACATAACTGACACTCTCAGCCTCGACCTTGGAACCCCTTCACTCCTCCAGGGCCCATTACCCAAACCCACAAAGTGAATGAGAATTTCTGCTGTGCCCTTGTGACAACACACACCCAGCCCAAGCCCAGGACCTGCTAGTGTGTCAGAGAGCTTCTGCACTCCCCTGTATCCCCAGGCTAGGGGCACAACAGGTTCACTTCCAAGATCTGCACCAGGACGGAGCTGAGCACAACAGCTAGAACTAGTCAGACACAACTGGATAAACTCAAACTTAATAGATCTGCACCCAAATTTCAGTAAGGTTATACCTGTACCAAAACTCTAAACCAAAGCTCAGAAGTAAGTCCTATAAGAAATGAAAAAGACAAGGAGCAAAATGCAATCTCAGGCCTTGAGCCCACCCAGGACAAGTGCAGAGGACACTAGCTCAGCTGAAATGTATGAATTAATACCATCTGAAGTAAAGAAACAATAGCAGAAAGGCATAGAAGAACTCAGATCAGAAATAACCTCTGAAATAAAAAATAAATCTCTGAATTAGTAGCATTTGAAGTAAAGAATCAAATGCAGAAATGTAGAGGAAATCAGATCAGAAATAATCTCTGTAGTAAAAGAATTAATAACTGCTTCTAAAGAAGACACTGATAAAAAAAAAAAAGAGGGGATTAGAAAAGCAACTCATTCCTTCAGTGAATAATACAGGAAAGAAATAGATCACATGAAGAAGAATAAAAAGATTTAAAAGAACTTAAATTTTTTTCACAGGGTTAGAAAACCATTTGAGTGAAACTGAAGAGCTTCAGACCCTCAAGACACCGTCACAGCTATTGAAAGGTAAGGAAAAATCTCTTAAAAACAACTAGAATGTGGAAAAGAATAATTCATCAAATGGAAGACAATACAAAGATGAACAATGTGAGAGGAATAGGCATCAAAGAGAATGAAGGACTCAATACAAATGATATGAAAAGAATATGGGCAGAGGTAATAGCAAAAAATGTCCCAAATGTGAGGAAACAATTTGACATTCAGGTAACCAAGACATACAGAGCTCCAAATAACTTCAACCCAATTAAAAACACACCAAGACATACAGTAGTCAAGATCCCAGAAATCCAACGCAAAAATTATATACTGAAAACTTCTAGAGAAAAGAAAGAGACCACATGTAAAGGAACACCCATCAGAATAACGGTCGATTTCTCTTCACAACTCATGAAGGCAAGAAGAGCATGGAGTAGAATAGTTTAAATCCTCTATGAAAATATATTCCATCCCAGACTACTATACCCTACAAAGCTCTCTTTCAAGTTTGATGGAGAAGTGAAATACTTCCATGACAAAAAACAACTAAAGCATTTCATGATGACAAAGCCATCCCTACACAGGCTACTGAAAGGTGTTCTAGAGAGGGATCAAAATGATCAGAGTGCTATCAATGAGAACAGAAGCAGCCAACTAAATAAGGAAAACAATTGAACACAAGAGAAAAAGAAGCAAACAACTGCAGGTAAATAATATTTCAAGCTTAAGTCAATACATCTGAATTACAGCCATCAATGTAAATGAACTCAATTCACCAATTAAGAAAATAGACTGACACAATGGACTAGGAAACAAAATCCAACAATATGCTGCATACAAGAAACACACTTAGCTCACAAAGAAATTCACAGGCTTAAAGTAAAAGGATGCAAAACAATACTAAATGACCCAGCACATCAGAAAAAAGAAGAGGTAACAATCCAGTTCTCAGACAGTCTCAAATTCAACCCAAAAATGAACAAGCAAAATAAAGCAAGCCATTACAAACTGGTTAGGGGAAAAACACAAGAAGAAGAGCTAACACTCATAACTATGTATGCACCAGAGGAGCATGCAATTATATAAAACAAATCTTAATGGACATGAAAAATCTAATATCCAATACCACAATCTTAACTGGAGACATTAACACTATCTTATCCCAAAAATATAGGTCAACTACACAAAAAATTAGCAAAGAAGTAGCAGAACTGAACAAGAGCTTGAAACACATGGATTTAGTGGACATATACAAAGTGTTCCAACGAAACACAACTGAATGCACATTTATTTAGCTGCACACGAGTCATTTTCTAAAGTAGACCACATAGTGGTCCATAGGTCATGCTTAAGTATATGCAAAATAACAGAAATTATCCCATGCATATTATCTGACCACAACGTAATGAAACTGGAATAAATGAGAAAATAAACCAGAAAAACCAGCTTCATACATGGAAATAAACACCACCCTACTCAACAATCAGTGAGTAACAGACAAAATTAAACAAGAAATTCAACAATATTTAAAATGCAATGAGAATTCAAGCACGATTTATCGGAATTGATTGGATAGGATGAAAGCAGTTCTGAACTCAATTGAGACGAAGAAAACAGTTCAAAGCATTACCGAATCAAGAAGCTGGTTCTTTGTAAGATTAAATAAAATTGATAAGCCCCACCCAGACCTAGCGCAGCTCAGCGGGTGAGTGAGAGCTCCAGGCCCACTGCCCTGGAGAGGCAGTTGCCAGTGGTCCCAGGTCCCAACCCACAGCCCCAGACACAGCTCAGCTCGCAGCTTTGCCTGTGAGTGAGACCTCCAGGCCCACCGCGGCGGAGAGGCAGTTTCCAGAGGTCCCAGGTCCCATCCTGCGGCCCCAGACCCAACACAGCTTGGCTGACCCCAGCACAGCCTATCCAGTGAATAAGAATATCCACTATCCTTTTTGGTGCATCTATAAAGCTAGGCCCGCCCACCTAGATAGACACCTTCCTGAGACACTAGGGTCGACTCCAGTAACTTTCCGGATCCCCGCCCCAAAGCCAGCCAAAATAGTGGGAAATTTCATTACTCACTCTGCATCCCCATTCGGTTCCTGCTCGCCTGACCAGGGAACCAACAAAGGGCAACCACAGGAGCTGCAGCAAAATGAAACTAAGCACAACAGCTAGATCCAGGCCAGGCATAACTGGATAATCTCAAACTTAATAGACTGGCACCCGAATCTCATTACACGCTAAGGTTATAGATGCACCAAAGCTCTACACCAAAGGTCAGAGGTCAGTGCTACACAAAATGACAAAGACAAGGAGAAAAATGCAATCTCAGGCCTGGAGTCCACCAGTAAGTTCAGAGGACACTAGCTCAGCTGAAATGAATGAATTAACAGATACGGAAGCAAAGGAACAACATCACAAAGATATGGAGGAACTCAGACGAGAATTAATTTCTGAAATAAAGAAAGAAATATCTGAATACATAACATCTGAAATAAAGAATCAAATGCAGAAACATCAGGGGGAAAACCAATCCTCACCCAGAACAAGTGCAGAGAGCATGATTCCAGATGAAACATATCAATTAACAGTGTCTGAAGCAAAGAAACAACAGCAGAAAGGTCATGAGGAATAAAAAGCAGAAATAATTTCTGAAATCAAAAAAAAATCTTTGAAAAAAAAAGGATTATTTGAAATCATAGCATCTGAAATACAGAAACAAGTCCAGAAATATACAGAGGAAACCCAATAACTACATCTAAATAGCACAAAGATAAAAAAATAGGGGAGATCAGAAATATGACAGGTTCCTTGAATGAGCGATGCACAAAAGAAATAGAATACATCAAACAGAGTAAAAGACATATAGAAGAACTAAAAATATCAATCACCAATCTAAAAAACTATTTGAGTGAGAGCAACAACAGTTTCAGATCTTGAAGATGCTGGTGCAGCTAGTGAAAAGGTGAGAAAGGATCTCTTGCCAGGCGTGGTGGCGCATGCCTTTAATCCCAGCACTCAGGAGGCTGAGGCAGGGGGATTGTTGTGAGTTTGAGAACAGCCTGAGCTACAAAGTGAGTTTAAGTCCAGCCTGAACTGCATAGTGAGACCCTGTCCCAAAACTGCAAAAAAAGAAAGAAAGAAAGAAAGAAAGAAAGAAAGAAAGAAAGAAAGAAAGAAAGAAAGAAAGCATCTCTTAAAAACAGTGAGAATGAAGGAAAAAATAATCCATCACCTGCAGATGACACGAGGATGAACAATGTGAGATTAATTGGCATCAGTGAGAATGAAGGAGTCAATACAAATGACATAAAAAGAATTTGGGGAGAAGTAATCACAGAAAACTTCCCAAATATGAGGAAACAATGCAACATTCAGTTAACCAAAGCATACAGAACACCAAATGATTTCAACCCAAGTAAAAACACACTGAGGCATATAATAGTCAAGATCCCAGACAGCCAACACAAACATAATATACTAGAAACTGCTCGAGAGAAGAAACAGATCACATTTAAAGGAAAACTCATCACAATTATATTCGACTACTCTACACAAAACATGAAGGCAAGGAGAGCATGGAGCAGAGTTCTTAAAGTCCTTTTCCAAAAGCAAATTGCACCCCATACTATTATACCCTGAAAAACTCTCTTTCAAGTTTGATGGAGAAGTGAAATACTTCCACGACAAAGAACAACTAAAGAACTTCATGATGACAAAGCCATCCCTACACAGGCTACAGAAAGATGTTCTAGAGAGAGACCACAATGACCAGAACTCCATGAATGAGAACGGAAGGAACCCACTAACAGGACAGACAATTAAACACAGGTTGCAAAGGAGTAAACAATACCAGGTAAATATCATGACAAACATAAGTCAACACATTTCAATTATAACCATCAATGTAAATGGACTCAATTCAGAAATCAAGAGACATAGACTGGCACAGTGGATTAGGAAACAAAATCCAACAATATGCTGTATACAAGAAACACACTTAACTCAAAAGGACATTCATAGGCTCAAACTCAAAGGATGGAAAAGAACACTACATACCCCAACACCTCAGAAAAAAAGCAGCAATAGCAATTCTGTTATCAGACACTCTCAACTTCAAACCAAGAAGGATCAAACGAGACAAAGAAGGCCACTATATATTGGTCAGGGGAAAAAATCAAGAGGAAGAGGTAACACTCATAAATATCTATGCACCAAACACAGGAGCACCCAACTATGTAAGACAAATCATAATCGACATGAAAACCTAATTTCTAAGAACACAACCTGAACAGGAGACCTTAACAGCCCCTTCTCTCAAAAAGATAGATCAACCAGACAAAAAATTAGCAAGGAAATAGAAGAACTGAATGAGAGCTTGGAACAAATGGACCGGGTGGATATATACAGATGTTCCACCCAACCACAGCTGAATACACATTGTTTTGAGCTGCACACGGGTCACTTTCCAAAATAGACCATGCATAATTATATGCAAGAAAACAGAAATTACCCCATGCATATTATATGACCACAGTGCGATGAAACTGAAACACAATGACAAAAGAAACCAGAAAAACCCGCTAAATTCATGGAAATTAAACAACACCCAACTCAGCAATCAATGGGTCACAAAAAAAAATTCAACAAGAAATTCAACAATATCTACAATTCAACAAAACTTCAAGCACAACTTACTGAAATGGATGGGATGCAATGAAAGCAATTCTTAAAGGGAAAATCATAGCTATGAACTCACACTTTAGGAACGGAAACAAATAAAAACCCTAATGTTGCACCTCAAACATCTAGGAAAATAAGAGAAAAAGAAACCCAGAGCGCAAAGATGAGAAGAAATCATAAAGACTAGAGCAGAAATTAATTCAATTGAGATGAAGAAAACAGTTCAAAGAATCCACCAATCAAAAAGTTGGTTCTTTGAAAAATGAAATAAAGTTGATAAGCCTCTAGCCAACCTCATCAAAAAGAGGAAAGGAAAAATTCAACTACATGCAATAAGGAATGAAAAGGTAAAATCACCACAGATCCAGCAGAAATTCAGAAGATTATTAATAGTTACTTCGAGAATCTTTATGCTGACAAAATAGGA
The DNA here is from genome assembly GCA_004027165.1 of Ctenomys sociabilis. NCBI lineage: Eukaryota > Metazoa > Chordata > Mammalia > Rodentia > Ctenomyidae > Ctenomys > Ctenomys sociabilis. Next base: position 9,323 of record PVKA01025321.1, read on the forward strand.
GACATAGAAGAAATGGACAGATTCCTCAAAAGGTACAAACTACCAAAACTGAACCAAGAAGATATAACAACACTCAATAAGCCAATAACAGCCAACAAAATACAAAACGTAATAAAAAGCCTACCGACAAAGAAAATTACTGGTCCTGATGGATTCACAGCTGAATTCTACAAGAAATGTATAGAAGATATAATCCCCACACTCCACAAACTCATCAATGAAATTGAAAAGGAAGCAGTCCTGGGCAAAATCATTTCTGGAGGCAAGTATTATGCTGATTCCAAAGCCAGGAAAAGATATAACCAAAAAGGGGAACTACAGGGCAATCTCCTTCATGAATATATACGCAAAAATGCTCAAAAATTTCCTAGCAAATAGAATATAGCAAATCATCAAGAACAGCATACACCATGACCAGGAAAGATTCATCCCAAGGATGCCAGGATAGTTCAATATTCAAAAACTATAAATGTAATACACTATATTAATAGACTCAAATCTAAAAACCACATGATCATCTCAATGGATCCAGAGAAAGCTTTAACAAAGTCCACCACTCATTCATGTTCAAATTCCTACAGAAAATTGGAATACATGGACTCTACCTTAACTTGATAAAAGCCATCTATGAAAACTCAAAATCGCATATAATCTTAAAATGGGGAAAAACTGAAATATTTTACTCTTAAATCAGGTACAAGACAAGGATGTCCTCTATCACCCCTCCTATTCAATATAGTTTTATAATCATTAGCAACAGCCATTAGAAAAGAGGGAAGAAACATGAATAGGTAAAGAAGAAGTAAAATTATCACTATTTGCAGATCACATGATACTTTACTTGGAAGACCACAAAAATTCCACCAAGAAACTACAAGAACTGATATGGAAATTCGATAGCATAGCAGGATACAAAGTCAATACTCAAAAATCAATAGCATTCCTCTACACAGATAACAAGCATACTGAAATGGAAACAAGAGAAACAATACCTTTTACTATAGCACTGTGGAAAATGAAATACCTTGGAATTCACTTAACCAAGTAAGTCAAAGGTGTTTTGAGGGGAAATTACAACATCCTAAGAGATTATACAGGATTTCATAAAATGGAAAGATATTCCATGCTCCTGGTTAGGAAGAACCAACATCGTGAAGATGGCCATACTCCCAAAATTGCTGTACAGATTTAATGCAATCCCTAACAAACTGCCACCAACATACATCCCAGACCTACAGAAATCATGCCTAAAATTTATTTGGAATGACAAATAAATTTTAGGCACAGCCTAGAATAGCAAAGGCAATCTTGGCCAATAAAGACATGGCAGGAGGTATCACAATTCCTGCCTTGAAATTATGCTACAAAGCCACTGTGAAAAAATCAACATGGCATTGACAACAAAATAGACTTGAGGACCCATGGAACAGATTAGAAGGTATAGAAGCATCTATGAACACACTCAGCCATCTGATCTTCGACAAAGGGGCCAAACAAGCTCACTGGAAGAAAGACAGCCTCTTTAACAAATGGTGCTGGAAAACATGGCTTTCTACATGCTGAAAACTAAAACTTGACCCAGCTCTATCACCATGCACTAAGTTAAAGTCAAAAGGGATTAAAGATCTAAACATTAAAACAGAAACACTCAATCTCCTGGGAGAGAAAGTAGGAGGAACTCTTGAAGACATAGGGGTAAGTAAAGAGTTCATTAACAAACATATTCACAGGGAAGCACTTGAAAGAATCAACAACTGGAATCAACTCTTCTTCAGGAGCTTCTGCATGTCAAAAGAATTTGTCAACAGAGTGAAAAGACAACCAACAAATTTTGAAAAATTCATAACTAATAAGCAATCAGACAAAGGTCTGCTGTCTGGAATATATAAAGAACTAATATATAACAGGGCCCTTTATTTAAAGACCCAGTTCAGAAATGGGCATCTGAGATGAATACACACTTCTCAGAGGACAAAATTAAATAAAGGAATAAATGTATGAAAAAATGCTGCACATCACTAGTCATCCGTGAAATGCAAATAAAAACAACACTGAGAGACCATCTCACTAGAGAAAGAGTAGCTGTCATAAGGAAATCAACCAACAACAAATCTTGGCGAGGTTGTGGGGAAAAGGGAACACTTCTCCACTGCTGGTGGGAATGTAGACTGGTAAAACCATTGTGGAGGTCAGTGTGGAGACTCCTCAAAACAGTAGGACTAGAAATCCCATTCAAGCCAGCTATCCCCCTATTAGGAATTTTCCCAGAGGAACTGAATATGTATCATAGTGATATATGTGTACCTATGTTTATAGCAGCACAATGTGTGATAGCAAAATCTTGGAAACAACCAAAATGTCCATCAAATGAAGAATGGTTGAAAAAAGATGTGGTATTTCTATATAATGGAGTATTACTCAGCTACTAAGAATGATAAGCTTGAAGCATTTATACTGAAATGGATGCCATTTGAACATATACTCATAAGTTAAATAAACCAGACACACATGTGTAAATAATGTAGTCTCCCTAGTATAAGAAGTGAAAAGCAGAAATACAAATGGAAATGTACAACAACAACTAAAAGCAATTGAGTCAGATAAGGCAAAGTGAATGGCATATGCTGCAGGATACTAATCAGTTTTTCTTCTGGATGGTTAACAACTAAGTTCACAAATCAGACTTGGAGAAATAGAAGAGCCACAAGGCCAGCCAACATTTTGGCTCTAGCCTTTCAAGGTCAGCAAAGACTCAGGACATAGGAGAACCTGTACTGCAACATCATGAAACTCAGTTGAGCTCCAAATTTTCTGAACAAGGAGATTATGGAGCCACAGAGGAAAGAGATCAAAGTTCTATAGTGTGCCTGGGGAGAGTCACATGGAGAGAAAGCTTTCTCTCGGGCTCTAACAGAGAGCAAATTGGTCAAGCATTGGCCGTGACTCATCCACATGGATGACACAGACAAAGGATCTACAGAATAATGTACAGGACTACAAGATAAACCCTGAGAGGACTTCACTGACCACATAAGAAATATAAAGTACATGTGTTGGTATATAAGTCTTGCTCTATCTAGGTTTTCTTTTGTTTTTTTTTTTGTTTGTTTGTTTTTCTTTTTTGTCTTTTTGAGACAGGGTCTCACTACGCAGTTCAGGCTGGCCTCAAGCTCACTTTGTAGCTCAGGCTGGTCTCGAACTCACAACAATCCTCCTGCCTCAACCTCCCTAGTGCTGGGATTACAGGCATGTGCCACCACGCCCGGCCCTCTATCTAGGTCTTAACCATCCAGCAGAAAAGTATAAAAATGAAGTATACATCGTGGGGCCATAATATTAAGCTGAGCTGTAAATGGCTATGGTCAACAACTTCTTTGAATAACTCACTATTGCTGTGGAATGCTGGACTGTGTTGGATTGTGTTGTCGAGTTCAAGCACCTAAGTTAGTTGAATGACAATGGAGTACCCACCTTTGACAGGTGTAGACAAAGGAAGGGGTGTAGAAAGAAAAAAATCATGATTTGTGTGTATAGACAGTACAGTTGGGATAGATAACGCCGTGCTTCTACATAATCCTATGAGAGGCAAGATTTGCACTAATGGTGGTTGGACAGGATATTATGTCGGCTTCTAGTACTATGGTCATCCACTAGGAAAATAATTATTGAATTTTTGATATAATTCAGGTATAAAAAATAAGTAAACAGCTACACTCTTAATTTACTGATAAGTGACATCTGCTATAATAATGTCTGTAAGTATAATATCATGTATGCATCTTGTACTATACCAAAACAGTATGAAAACAGTTTGCAATGTATTAATTTATTGAATCTGTCTTGTTAAAGTGTCTTGAAACTGGCTGATTGATATTTGTACTTCAATAAAATGAAAAATAAATTTTAAAAAAATCGACTGAGATAGTAATCATATCTATGAACTAAGATTTGTGGAATGAGAAAATAAGGTAAGATGGGTGAAAGTATGTAGCACCACCTCTAAGACGTGTTCAGTGTTCAATAGTTTTATTTCATCTTGAGAGCCTTACCTCAGTACATCTGAAAATGCTTCAACTCCAAACTTGGAGCAGCTGTAGGAGGGAGGACTCAAAGCAATTCTTCCTGCAATGCTGGAGACATTGACGATCCTTCCCCTCGCTCTCCTCACCAAGGGAAGCATGCTCAGGGTCACCTCAGTCAAACCAAAGAGATTCACTTTGAAGACATTCATAAACTCTTCAGTCTTCTGCCACTCACTCAGTCCCATTCCAGGATGAACGCCTGCATTGTTGACCAGGCCCCAGAGTCCTTAAACAATAAAAGTCAAGTCAGGAGATGTGTCTCAGATAAAATTGGTAACTGGTACCTTGAACAAGGCTCCTACTAAGAACAACTGAAACTAAGAGACAAAATATCTTTTTCTAATGTTTTTAAATGTGTCTATTACTTAAAAAAAAAAAGTAAGACAAGTAAATAAATAATTTAATGTAAGAGAAAAAAAACTTAAGGTAGGCAAAACTCCAGAGGGCACATGGAACACTGGTTCCTGGATTTTTGAGTGAATTTACAAACCACTAAGAACTTAAACTTTACTTAAGCTACAGAATCTAATCAGAGACACTTTTTTCATTCAGTGGATATCCTATGAGTTTAAGAGTAAGCAGCAAGTCCTTAGAAGGTAAATTTCTCTGTCTTAAACTTTGGAGAATAGAAAAATGAAGAATCACCCCACCAGGACAATCTCAATCACAACCCATCCCTCTACATGAATACTCAAAAAACTCCACCAAAAGACTCACAGAATTAATACCCAAATTCAGTAGTGTACCAGGACATAAAATCAACACTGAAACATCAATAGAAGTCCTGTACACCAACAACAAATTCATTGAGAGGAAATTAGGTAAACAGCATCTTTCACAATATCAAGAAAGGTAAAATACTTAGGAATTCATTTAACCAAGGAAACTAAAGGCTTCTACAATGAACATTATAGTACTCTGGAAAAGGAGGCCAAAGAAGATATCACAAAATAGAAGGGTGGCTGGACTAGATAGCTCGCAGACAAAAATGCCTGCTTAGGCAGGTGCTGGGATCAAGATTTGATCCCCACTGTGCCGTGCTGTGCTGCACTGGCCCCACCCCCGGGGTGCACTGAGATGGTGACTGAGACTAGGAATGGTGGCACATGTTTATAATCCCGGTATTTAGGAGACTGAAAACAGAAGGATCACTGCGGGTCTGATCTGTGTAGACCCTGTACTAAATACATTAAAAAAAAAAAAAATAGAAAGATATCCCTTGCTTTCCAGAGACAGAACCAATATAGTTAAAATGCCCATACCTTCAAAACTGTTATATAGATTTGACTCTTTGCATTCCACAAAGAAATAACTATTTAGAATGACCAATGGAAGCAGGGAAGAAGAATATCAGGGCCTGAGGAGATAGCTCAGTATAGTAAATGTTTGCCTGGCAAGCTCAGCGGCCTGTGTTCAATCACTGGTACCGGACCCAAAAAAAAAAGAAGAACAAGGATATCAAAGAAAACCTGAATAAAATCTAGAGCAAATAAAACTTGTGGGGTGGGGGAGAAGAGAATTTCTTCAGGACTGGGCTGTGGAACAATGAAAGAATGCTTGCTTAACATATGGAAGGCCTCAGTTAAGTACAAACTTCCACACAGGAAAGAAAGATGAGGGAGGAAGGGAAAATACAAAAACTGATTCATAAGTCAAGAAGGGAAAACAGCCAGGGATATAGCTCAGTGGTACAGCACCTGTGGTCAAGCACAAGGTTCTGAGTTTGTTCGAAAGAAGGAGAAAAAGGAGGGCCGGCAGTATAGCTCAGCGGACTAAGCGCTTGCTTAGGTAAGTACTGGGACCAGTGTTCGATCCTTGGTTCCCCAAGCCGCGCCGGCCCTGTCTTAGGATGCACACTGAGACGGCGATGCAATCCGGCAGAAGAAGGAGAAGAATTGATTTTGAATAGTGCTTATTCTACTGAGCTTTCTCCACAGCCCCAAAGATACATTATATATGTGTGTATGTATATATATATTTTTTTTTTTCTTTTTTTTTTTTTTTTTTTTTTTTTTGAGACAGGGTCTCACTATGCAGCTCAGGCTGGCCTTAAGCTCAGTTTGTAGCTCAGGCTGGTCTCGAACTCACAACAATCCTCCTGCCTTAGCCTCCTGAGTGCTGGGATTGCAGACCTGCACCACCACGCCCGACATACCTATATTTTAATATCAAAAAAGGGGAGACAAAAATCAACTATTTCCTCTTTCTATGTCTCTTTGTTTGTGATGCTGGATTAAACACAGGGACTCAAAAAGATAGGTCAACTGGACAAAAAATTAGCAAAGAAGTAACAGAACTGAACCAGAGCTTGGAACAAATGGACCTGGTGAACATATACAGAATGTTCCACCCAACCACACCTGAATACACATTTTTTTCAGCTGCACATGGGTCATTTCTAAAATACACCATATACTAGTACATAGATCATGCACAAGTATGTGCAAGAAAACAGAAATTATCCCATACATATCATCTGACCACAGTGCAATGAGACTGGAAATAAACAACAAAAGACACCAGAAAAACCCGCTAAATTCATAGAAATTAAACAACACCCTACTCAGCAATCAATGGGTCACAGATGAAATTAAACAAGAAATTCAACAGTATCTACAATTCAATGAAAATTCAACCAAAACTTACCAGAATTTATGGGATGCAATGAGAGCAGTTCTCAGATGGAAAATCATAACTTTGAACTCACACATTAGGAAAACAGAATGAGAACAAATAAACACCCTAATGTTACACCTCCGACATCTAGAAAATGAAGAGCAAACAAAACTGAGAGCCCAAAGATGGGAAGAAATCATAAAGGTTAGAGTAGAAATTAATTCAACCCAGATGAAGAAAACAGCTCAAATAAATCCACAAATCAAAAAGCTGGTTCTTTGAAAGAATAAATAAAGTTGATAAGCCCCTAGCTAACCTCATCAAAAAGAGGAATGACAAAATTCAAATACAAGCAACAAGGAATAAAAAGGGTGAAATCAACATAGACGCAGTGGAAATTCAGAAGATTATCAATAGCTACATCAACAATCTTTATGCTTACAGAATAGAAAACAAAGAAGAAATGGACAGATTCCTAGAAAGGTACAAATTACCAAAACTGAATCAAGAAAATAGAACAACTCTGTTTTAAATTTATTTATTTTTTTCAAAAGATTTATTCCTTTCTTCAACAAGATTTTATCAATCACTTTCCCTTTCCCAGGATTTGTGCTCCTTACTGGAGATTTTTTTTTTTATTTTATTGAAGTACAAATATCAATGAGACAGTTTTAAGATACCTTAAAGGGACAGATTTGATAAATTAATACATTGCAAACTGTTTTCATAATGTTTTGGTATCGTCCAAGCTGCATACATGATATTACACTTACAGAAATTATTACAGCACATGTCTCTTATCAGTACATTAAGAGAGTATAGCTGTTTACATATCTTTTTTAATATATGAATTATATCAAAGATTCAATAATTAATACTTTCCACCTTGTTATTTTCCTAGTGGTTGTCCATAATACTAGAAGCTGACATAATATCTTGTCCAACCACTATTAGTGCAAATCTTGCTTCTCATAGAATTATGCAGAAGAATGGCATATTTACCCTAACTGTACTGTTTATATACACACATCATAATTCTTCCTTTGTATACCCCTTTTTCTGTCTAGACCTATCAAGGGTGGGCACTCCATTGTCATTAAACCAATTTAGGCCCCTGAACTCGGCAACACAATCCAACACAGTCCAACATTCCACAATAATAGTGAATTATCTGAAGAAGTTGTTGGCTATAGCCATTTACAGCTCAACTTACTATTATAGCTCTGCGTTATATACCTCATTTTATACTTTTCTGCTGAATGGTTAAGACCTAGATAGAGCAAGACCTATATACCAAAACATGTAGCATTTGTTTCTGATGAGGTCAGTGAAGTCCCCTCAGGGTTTATTTTGTAATCCTGTACCTTACTCTGTAGATTGTCTGTCTGTGTCAGCCATGCGGATGAGTCATGGCCAATGCTTGACCAGTTTGCTCTCTGTGAGGGCCTGAGAGAGTTTTCTCTCCATGTGACTCTCCCCAGGCACACTATAGAACTTCAGTCTCTTTCCTCTGTGGCTCCATAATCTCCTTCATCAGAAGATTTGGGGCACAACTGAGTTTCATGATGTTACAGTATATGTTCCCCTATGTTCTGAGTCTTCTCTGACCTTGAAAGGCTAGGGCCAAAATGTTGGCTGGCCTTGTGGCTCTTCTATTTTTCCAATTTTGATCTGTGAACCTAGGTTGTTAACCATCCAGAAGAAAAGTTGATTAGTACCCTGCAGCATATGCTGTTCAGTTTGCCCTAACTATGTGACTCAATTTTTTTGTTGTTGTTGTTGTACATTTCTATTTATATTTCATCTTTTGACTTTTTATATTAGGGAGACTATACGATATTTTCGCATGTGTGTCTGGTTTATTTCACTTATGAGTATGTGTTCAAGTGGCATCCACTAAGCCGGGCGTGGTGGCGCAGGCCTGTAATCCCAGCACTCGGGAGACTGAGGCAGGAGGATTGTTGTGAGTTCGAGACCAGCCTGAGCTACAAAGTGAGCTTAAGGCCAGCCTGAACTGCATGAGACCCTGTCTCAAAAAAGACAAAAAAAAAAAAAAAAAAAAAAAAAAAAAAAAAAAAAAAAAAAAAAAAAAAAAAAAAAAAAAAAAAAAAAAAAAAAAAAAAAAAAAAAAAAAAAAAAAAAAAAAAAAAAAAAAAAAAAAAAAAAAAAAGTGGCATCCACTTCAATATAAATGCTTCAAGTTTATCATTATATAAGTGCTTCAAGTTTATCATTAGAACAACTCTTAATAAGCCAATAACAGCCAACAAAACGTGAAAGGTAATAAAAAGCCTGCTGACAAAGAAAAGCACAGGTCGTTATGGATTCACAGCTAAATTCTACAAGGAATTTATAGAAGATATAATCTGTACACTCCACAAACTCTTCAGTGAACCTGAAAATGAAGCAATCCTCCCAAAAATCATTTCTGGAGGCAAGTGTTATACTGATTTCAAAACCAGGGAAAGACACAACCAAAAAAGAGAACTCCCTCATGAATATAGATGCAAAAATCCTCAGTAAAATCCGAGCAAACACAATACAGCAAATCATCAAAAAGATCATACAGCAAGACCAGGGAGGATTCCTCCCAGGGATGCAAGGATGATTCAATATTCGAAAATCTATAAATGTTATATACTATGTTAATAGACTGAAATCTGAAAACCACATGATCAACTCAATTGATGCAAAAAAGCTTTTGACAAAGTGCAACACTCATTCATGTTTAAACCCTACAGAAAATTAGAATAGATGGCCTCTACCTCAGTTTGACAAAAGCCATCTATGAGAACCCAATGGCTACTATATTTCTAAATGGGGAAAAACTGAAATATTTTACTCTTAGATCAGATACAAGACAAGGATGTTTTCTATCACCCCTCCTATTCAATATAGTTTTGAAGTCATTAGCAACAGCCATTAGAAAACAAGGAGAAATAAAAGGAATAAGAATAGGTAAAGAAGTTAAATTTTCACTACTTGCACATGGCATGATACTTTACTTGGAAGACCCAAAAATTCCACCAAGAAGCTACTAGAATTGAAAAAGAAATTCAGTAGCATGGCAGGATACAAAGTTAATACCCAAAAATCAATAGCATTCCTCTACACAGATAACAAACACAATAAGAAGGAAATTATACAAACAATAACTTTTACAATAGCATCGCAGAAAATGAAATACCTTGAAATTCACTTAACCAAAGAAGTCAAAGATCTTTCACAGAAAATTACAACACCCTTCGAAAAGAGATCATAGAGGATTTCAGAAAATGGAAAGCTTTTCCATGCTCCTGGATAGGAAGAACCAACATTGTGAAGATGGCCATACACCAGAAATTGTTGTACAGATCTAATGCAATCCCTATCAAACTGCCACCAACACACCTCCCAGACCTACAGAAATCATTCCTAAAATTTATTGGGAACCAGAAAAGACACAGAATAACAAAGGCAATCCTGGCCAACAAAGACAAGGCAGGAGGCACACAATTCCTAACTTGAAATTATACTACAAAGCCACTGTGATAAAATCAACATGGTTTTGGCAACGAAATAGACCTGAGGATCAGTGGAATAGATTAAAAGGCCACTGCGAACACTCGGCCACCTGTTCTTCGACAAAGGGGCCAATCATACTTACTGGAAGAAAGATAGTCTCTTTAACAAATGGTGCTGATCAACGCTTCTTGAGGAGTTTCTGTACATCAAAAGAAATTGTCAACAAAGTGAAAAGACAAACCACAAATTTCAAAAAAATCCTAACGAATAAGCAATTAGACAAAGAACTGCTCTCTAGAATTTATAAAGAACTTAGATATATTACGGCCCTCAAATTCAAAGACCTAATGTAGAAATGGGCATCTGAAATGAATATATACTTCTCAGACAATGAAATTAAAGAAGCGATAAATACATGACAAAACGCTCCACATATCTAGCCATCCATGAAATACAAGTTCAAACAACAGTGAGATCGCATCTCACTCCAGGAAGAATGGCTATCATAAAGAAATCAACCAATAACAAATTTTGGAGAGGATGTGGGCAAAGGGAACACTTCTCCACTTCTGGTGGGAATGTAGACTGGTACAACCATTGTGGAGCTCAGTGTGCAGACTCCTCACAAAAATAGGAGTGGAAATCCCATTCAAGCTGGCTATTCCCCTACTGGTAACTTTCCTGGACAGAATGAAAGCATCATATCATAGTGATATATGTGTATCTATGTTTACAGCAACACAATTTGTGACAGCAAAATCTTGGAAAGAACCAAGACGTCTGTCACATGAGGAATGGTTCAAAAAGATGTGGTGTTTCTATTCAATGGAATATTGCTCAGCTATAAAGAACGATAAACTGGAAGCATTTATATTTAAGTGGATACCACTTGAACATATACTCATAAGTGAAATAAACCAGGCACACAAGTGCAAATATTGTACAGTCTCACTACTCCAAGAAATCAAAAGAAGAAATACAAATAGAAATGTATAACAACAACTAAAAAAGAATTTAGTCAGATAGTTAGGGTAAACTGTGCTGCACATGTTGCATGGTACTAATCAGTTTCTCCTCTGGATGGTTAACAGCCTAAGTTCAGAGTTGAAAAATTAGAGAAATGGAAGGGTTACAAGGTCAGCCAACATTTTGGCACTAGCTTTTCAAGGTTCGTGAAGACTCAGGACATAGGAGAATCTGTTCTGTCACATCATGGAAATCAGTTGTGCCCGAAATTTTCTGATCAAGGAGATTATGGAGAAACAGTGGAATGTGATCAATGATCTACAGTGTGCCTAAGGACAGTCACATGGAGAAAAAACTTTCTCTCAGACTCTCATGGAGAGCAAACTCATCAAGCAATGGCTGTGACTCATCCACATGGCTGACACTGACAAAGGATTTACAGAGTGAGGTACAGGGTTACAGGATAAACCCTGAGGGGACTTGACTAACCTCAGCAGACACAAAACCTACATTTTTTGTTATATAGGTCTTGTTTTATCTCGGTCTTAATCATCCAGCAGAAAAGTATAAAAATGAGGTATATGAAATTAGGCCACAATAATAAGCTGTGCTGTAAACGGCTCTAGTCAACAACTTCTTTGGATAATCCACTATTAGTGTGGACTGCTAGACTGTGTTTGATTGTTTCCCTGAGTTCAGGCACCTATAAAAATTGAATGACAATAGAATGCCCATCTTTGAAGGGACTAAACAAAAAAAGGCATAAAAAGGAGGAACCATTCTGTGTTTGTATAAACAGTACAGTTAGGATAAATATGCACTACTTCTACATAATTCTATGAGAAGCAAGATTTGCACTAATAGTGTTTGGACAGGATATTCTGTCAGCTTCTTGTACTATGGACAACCACTAGGAAGATAACAAGGTAGAAAGTATTAATTATTGAAACTGTACTATAATTCAGCTTTTAAAAAATAAGTATACAGCTACATTCTCTTAATTCATTGAGTAACGACATCTGCTCTAACAGTGTTTGTAAGTAAACTATCATGTGTGCACCTTGTATAACAAAAAACCACTAAAAAAACAATATGCAATGTATTAATTATTGAATCTGCCCTGCTAATTTGATTTGAAACTGTCTCATTGCTATTTGTTCTTCAATAAAATAAAATGAAATAAAAATAAAAAATAAAATCTACCAAAAAATAAACACAGGGATCTCCCATTGAGATATATCTCCAACTATTGTTATTTAATTTTGAATCAGGTTCCCAAGGTGCAGGAATTACAGGCTCACATCAGTTCTTGAAAGTTCTTCAACTCGGCAGAGGGGTGAATCCCTGCAATCCAAACACCATGAGAAGCAGAGGGATCACAAATTCTAGGCCAACCTGGTCAACAAAGTAACTTAAATACACAGGGGATCAAAATTTTTATAAAGATGGCCAGGGCTATACCTCATTAGCATAAGTGCCTTTCTGGCAAGCACAGGGTCCTGAGTTCTATCCCTGGCACCGTAAAAGCAAAACTAATAATAATAATTAATAATAATAAAATGAATTTATAAAAGCTGAGGATGTACCTCACAAGAAACTCTCCTAGGGTTGGAAGAGAAAAAAAGAAAAAGAAAAAGAATTCTTCAGAAATAAACAATTGTGTCTATAAATACTCTTCCTGCAAGATAGAATACTTTCCTACTGAGCAAGTTCTTTTTTCCATGTAAACATTATTAATGAAATAAAAAAATAAAGGCTGGCCAAATATCTGAGGGGATTAAAGCACCTGCTTAGGCAGACTCAGTGGCTGGGATTCAATACCAGGAGTGTCGCATGGGGCCCCGCCCCTAGGGCCCACTGAGATGGCGATTGAGACTGCTTGTGGCATTGCACACCTGTAATCCCAGTTTTTTGGGAAGCTGAACACAGTGAATCACTACTGATCTACATAGTGGGCCCCTGCAAACACTGTAGACCCTTACTAAAACTACAGAAAAAGAAAAAGAAAATACCACATTTATCATGTTTTTTCAAATCTCAAAGTCCCCCTCTTAAATCCTGGTTTTGCATCTTTGTAATAATCTCTCATACCTCTGTCCCCAACACGCTCCTTCACCCACTCGGTGGCTGCAGCGATGCTCTCTGTCCGGGTGACATCCAGGATCACTGTCTGCAGCCGTCCTGACGTCTGCTTCCTCAGCTGCTCAGCTGATTTTTCCGTCCGACATGCAGCCAGCACCCTCAAACCTCGCATGTCCAGTTGTCTGGCCAGCAGGTTCCCGAAGCCCGAGCCGCAGCCCGTGATGAGCACATACTTGTCTTGGAGGTTGCTCACCACCTGCCTCTCCTGGTACCAGCACACAAGGTGGTACAGGCCACGAGGGCTGCCAGGTAGAGCCACATGGGGAGGCTGCGTCCTTCTCCTTAAACAGAAACACAATAGCCGTCCTTTTATTCCTTCCTTTGAATCAAGCTAAACCTATTTACACTTAGTCTGACAGTGAAAGAGCAGGTGTCTAGAGAGGGGCTCAGGGAGGTAAGTAAACATGCAGTGCAGTGCGAAAAGGGCCAGAGATGAAATACAGACCTAGTCTAAAGAGCTGCAGAGGATGATGAGTAGTAGCCTGGAAAGACTGGAAATGCTCCACAAAAGCAGTGATTCAGATACTACTTCCTACAGGTTGGTAAGTATCCAGAAAGGGAAAGGCCTGCAAGTGTGTGGGAGAGCTCCTACACTGTCCTTCACTTGCTGGACCAAGACCATGCCCGCCACGTGAGAGAAACCTTTCCCAACTTTCTGCAGATCTGCCCCACCCCTCCAGGCCCAGCACAGCCCACCCTGTGAGTGAGAACATCCACCACCCACTTCAGAGCCCTGCAGATCCGCCAAAGCCGAGGTGTGTGGGAGAGCTTCTGTGCTCCCCTACCCTCCTCTCATACCACTCCAGACCCACCCCAGTACTCACATATAGGCCTGGCATGAAACTCTGCAACTGAAGTCCCTAGTGAGACTAGGGTCAAAACCATGAAGCTAATGCAGGAGCAAAACATCTTGTCAATGGGAGCACAACAGCCTCACCTCCAAGGATACAACAGGAAGGAACTGAGCACAGCAGCAGACCCAAGCCAGGCACAACTACATGAACTAGAACTTGGTATATAAGTACCTGAATTTCATTAGGTGCTATGGTTATAACTGCACCAAGGCTCTACACCAAAGATCAGAGGACAGAGCTATATGAAATGATAAAAACAAGGAGCAAAATAAAATCTCAGGCTTCAAGCCCACCCAGACCAAGTGCAGAGGGCACTAGCTGACCCTAAATGTATGAATTAATAGCGTTGGAAGTAAATAAGCAACAACAGAAAGGTATAGAAGAACTCAGAGCACAATTTTTTCTGGAAAAAGAAAGAAATCTCTGAATTCATAGCATCTGAAGTAAAGGATCCAGTGCATAAACATATGGAGGAAAGCCAATCTGAAAAAACAACTCAACAGTTCAAGAATTAATAAGTGATTCTAAAGAAAACATTTATAAAAAACTAGAGATTAGAAACACACTTACTGGAAGAAAGATACCCTCTTTAACAAATGGTGCGGAAAAAACTGGCTCTCCACATGCTGAAAACTAAAATTTGACCTGGGTCTGTCATCATGCACTAAGCTAAAGCCAAAGTGGTTTAAAGATCTAAACATTCAAACAGAAACACTAAATCTACTCAAACAGAAAGTAGGAGGAACTCTTAAAGATATAAGGGTAAGCAAAGAGTTCATGAAAAAAAACTAAATCTCATGGGTAATACTTGAAAGACTTAACAACTGGGAACATGTCTTATTGAGAAGGTTTTGTCTGTCAAAAGAAAATAGCAACAAAGTGAAAAGGTAACCCACAAATTTTGAAAAAAATCCTAATTCATAAGCACTCAGACAAAGGTCTGCTCTCTAGAATTTATAGAGGACTAAAATACCTTAGGGATCCTAAATTTAAAGACCTAACAGAGAAATGGGCATCTGAGAGGAATACATACTTCTCAGAAATTAAAGAAGCAATTAATACATGAAAAAAAAAATGTTCCACATTGCTAGCCATCCATGAAATGCAAGTTCAAACAACACTGAGATTGCATCTCATTCCAGAAAGAATGGCTATCATAACGAAATCAACAAATAACAAATTTTGGAGAGGATGTGGGGAAAAGGGAACACTTCTCCACTGCTGACGGGAATGTAGACTGTTACAACCATTGTGAAGATCAGTGTGGAGACTGCTCACAAAAATAGGAGTAGAAATCCCATTCAAGCCGGCTATCCACCCACTGGGAATTTTCTCAGAGGACTGAAAACATACCTATGGTTGTAGCAGCACAATTTGTGATACGAAAATCTTGGAAACAACTAAGATGCCCATCACATGAGGAATGGGTGAAAAAGATATGGTGTTTCTGTACAGTGGAATATTGCTCAGCTATAAAAAGTGATTAACTTGAAACATTTATATTTAAGTGGATGCCCACTTGAACACATACTGATAAGTGAAATAAACCAGGCACACATGTGCAAATATAATATAGCCTCCCTATTACAAAAATGAAAAGAAGAAATACTAATGAAAGGTAAAACAACATCTAAAAAGAACTTAGCCAGATAGTTTGGGTAAACTGTGCTGCATATATTTCACAGTACCGATCAGCTTCTCCTCTGGATGGTTAACAACCTAAGTTTTCAAATCAAAAATGGGAGAAAAGGAAGGGCTGTAAGGTCAGCCAACATTTTGGCCCTAGCCTTTCAAGGTCAGTGAAGACTCAGGATATAGGAGAGTCCTGTAGCATCATGGAAATCAGTTGTGCCCCAAATTTTCTGATCAAGGAGATTATGGAGCCACAGAGAATGCGATTGATGGCATATAGTGTGCCTAATGAGACTCACATGGAGAGAAAACTTTCTCTCAAATTTCCACAGAAAGCAAACTAGTCAAGCAATGGCCGAGACTCATCCACATGGCTGACACTGGCAAAGGATCTAGAGAGTGAGGTACGGGGTTACAGATAAACCCTGAAGGGACTTGACTCAGCAGATACAAAACCTACATTTTTTGTTATATAGGTCTTGCTTTATCTCGGTCTTAATCATCCAGCAAAATGGTATAAGAATGAGATGTATTAAATAAAGCCACAATAATAAGCTGAGTTGTAAATGGCTCTACTGAACAATGTCTTCAGATAACCCACTATTGCTGTGGACTGCTGGACTGTGTTTGATTGTTTTGCTGAGTTCAGGCACCTATAATAATTGAATGAGAATGGAATGCCCATCTTTGACAGAAACTAAACAAAAAAAAGGGGATACAAAGGAAGAACCATTCTGTGTTTGTATAAACAGTACAGTTAGGATAAATATGCCCTACTTCTGCATAATTCTATGAGAAGCAACATTTGCACTAATAGTGTTTGGACAGGATATTCTGTTGGCTTCTTGAACTATGGATAACAACTAGGAGGATAACAATGTAAAAAGTATTAATTATTGAAACTGTAGTATAATTCAGCTTTAAAAAAAGAAAGGTATAGAGCTATATTCTCTTCATCCATTAATTAGAGACATCTGTTCTAATAGGATTTGTAGATAGAGTATCATGTATGCACCTTCTACATCAAAAGCCACAACAAAAACAACGTGCAATGTATTGTTGAATCTGTCCTACTGACGTGATTGGAAACTGTCTCATTGCTACTTGTTCAATAAAAATAAAAATGAGGAAAAATAAGGACCCAAACCAGAAATGGACATCTGAGATGAACATACACTTCTCAGAGGATGAAATTGAAGAAGCAAATAAGTATACAAAAAAATGCTACACATCACTAGCCATCCATGGAAGGCAAATTAAAACAACATGAGAAACCATCTCACCCAAGAAAGAATGGCCATCATAAACAAATCAACTAACGACAAATGTTGGAGAAGCTGTGGGGGAAAACAACCCTTCTCCACTGCTGGTGGAAATGTAGACTGGCTCAATCACTATGGAAATCAGTGTGGGGACTCCCTAAAAAACTAGGACTGAAAATCCATTTAAGCAAGCTATCTACCTACTGAGAATTTTCCCAGAGGTACTGAAAACATCATATCATAGTGATATATATAAACGTATGTTAATAGTAGCACAATTTGATAGCCAGATTTTGGAAACAACCAAGATGCCTGTCACATGAGGAATGGTTGAAAAAGATGTTGTATTTCTATACAATGGAGTATCACTCAGCTATAAAGAATGATAAACTTAGAGCCGGCGGTATAGCTCAGCGGACTAAGCGCTTGCTTATGTAAGCACAGTGGCCAGGTTTCGATCTCTGCTTCTGCTTGCCACACCAGCCCCGCCTTTGGGTGTGCTGAGCCGGCGATTGGAGTTTAGGCTTGGTGGCGCGCGCCTGTAATCCCAGCACTAGGGAGGCAGGAGGATCACTGTGAATGTGGGCTGCATGGTGAGACCCTGTGTACAAAAAAAAAGAAAAACTAAAGAAGAATGATAAACTTGAAGCCTTCATATTTAAATGGATGCCACTCAAAGATATATTTATCAGCGAAATAAACCAGAATCACATGTGCAAATATCATATAGTCTCCCTAGTATAAGTACTCAAAAGAAGAATTACAGATAGAAAGGAATAACACAATGAAAAAAATATGCATCGTCAAAATGGTCCACATAAAGTTTATTTTAAGCAATGTATTTAGACAGTACATAATTAAGGAATTTTCTAAAAATAATGAATTCATATATCTTTAATGACCTACAAAAAAAAAGACCTAGACCACATTAGAATAGCACTATCTGATAGAAATGCAAGAACTACATGTGTAACTTTATGATTTTCTAGTAGTAGCTCGAGACAACAAATGGAAATAGGTTGACTCAATTTTAATAACTAGTTTTAACATGTAACAGCCTAGCTGTGGCATTAAATGGAATGGACATTCTTGAAAAAAAAAAAAAAAGAAAAAAAAACCTCCAGAAAGAAGGATACAAGGAAGAAGAGGCACTCCAGGCAGTAGCAATGTATATTTGGATGGAGTTGTGAGAAAGAAATTCTTCCTGATCCCTATGAGCAGCTCAGTATGGATGCAGTGCACAAAGTTAAGAGAAAGAGATGAGAGATTAGGTCATAAAGAGGCAGATTATGAAGGGATTTAGAGGCCACAGTGAGGGATCTGGATGTTGCCCAGCAGAGAGTAAGGGTGTGCTTTTAGACTCTGTTCTAGAACACAGCTCAATTTCTCTTTAGAGAGATAGAACACTAGTTGCCCCCATTAGCAAATTAGGTAGCACGTCAGTCTCATAATCTGAAGAGAGATAGAACTCCACAGGGCAATGGAAAAGAGACTGGATAGGGCTCTGATGAAAGCAACAAGATTAGTTGAATTAGGAAGACTAATAAATCACATAAAATGCTGTACCCTAAGTGATGAAATAGACCAAAGGAAAGTATTATTCAAGTAAGTGTTCACACATGGCTAAATTTCAATGTGGAAACATGCACTGGTTTTTCAGTCTTTAGTTTTGTCTGAATTAGTACAATCATGACAACATAAGTAAAAGTCAAAGGTAATCAAGACTTCACTAAGACATTATAAGGCCTATAACAGGAGAGGGGATACAACTGAAATTATTGAGGGTGGAGAGACATCCTCCAGCTGCTGGCCCCTGATTTCCCATGCAGCCTTTTCTTTTACCACACTTTCTCTTGCAACCTCTTCTTTAATGATGAGTAGCAACTTTTTTGTCTCTATGTCATTCATGTCCACAGACTTTGCCTGAGACTCACATGGAGGGCAACACACTAATCAATCTTGCACAAGAAATTTGAAGGCTGTCTAAAGTTCACACATTGTCGTGACTACTGTTGGGGGCATTTGGGGAGATTTATGCTGAGAATCAAGACCATATCGCCCAGCACAATGATTCAAAACATTGTGAGTATGACCTTAAGTGTCAAACTTTGTAAACCTGCAACCAGCATAGATTTAACAGAGGAGAGATTACTCACTGAAAAGACTAGTAAGATAAAACTAGGTACTACAGATGAAGAGAACAGAAAAGATGGCCTGAAGGCTACACAACAATCAGCGGAGCTCTGTCTTTCAAAGCCTCAGAATTGCAAAAGTCAACGACTTTGCTTTGAGAAAATAGACCCAGAGCATCATGTTTCAGAATGGCCATGACCTATGAAAGTTCTTCCATAGGATTTGATTCATAATCACTCGACCCCTACAGCCAAATCATAATGAAGGCTGGCTAATCTCCACCTCTATGGGAGACTTTGGCATCACCCATGGGGTGCTGGTTTTAGATGCATTCAAAATGCAAGTGTTCTGAGCTTAGGAAGACTTCCAACCAGATATCAGAAGAAGGTTTGGGAGGCCAGGTAGTGTGCACCTCTGAGGGCATCATATGAAGATATGAGTGGAAAACCAAAGGTGCAGTGGAGATCCCAGGAGTATGAAGAAGTCAATCATGTATTGACTGAGAAATAGCAGGAGCACAGCTAGCCCAAGAGAGAAGCCATGGAAGCTACAATTGACAGTCCCAGGGGTGCAGATTCACCAAGCCCTTCAGTGTTCACACTATACCCCAGACTGCCTCAGATACTGACACTGCACAGGGAACAGGAGTTAATGTTTTCCATGCTGAACATTGGACCTCATTTGCACATACTTTGTATCCACCTATTTGTATCTTTTGGAATGACAAGGTTTATCTTTGCTTTTGACGTAAGAGATGTTTAACTTTATTTTTATTGGTGCTGAGAATCACAGCTAAGTTTGCCTTAGATCTTAGATCAGACTTTGGGCTTGTTTGGTTTAGAGGTTTTTTGTTCTTTGTTTGTTTTTCGTTTTTTGGTAGAATTTGGGATTGAACTCAGGCCCTTGTGCTTGCCAGGGACTTGGATTGTTGAGACTACAAAAAAGTGTTAGAATTTTGGTAACTCTTAGAAATGGATTAAATGCCTTTTGCATAAAAGGATGTGCATTAATCTTTTGTGGGGGCACAAACAAAATGTTATGCCTTGTGCATAGAGATCCCTCCAAAGTTTTATCACATTATTTTTGGCAGGTGGCTGGATCTAGAATGGCTGACGCTACAAATGATCCAAGGCACAATGCTAGGATCAAGGGCACTAGGATTAAGGGTGTGAGTGTTACTCCCTTAAGTATCCTGCTCAAGATAAGTGGCAGAAAGACCTGTGATCATCCCTTGCTGGCTCTCCCCTGCTTGCTCGCCATGGACTGTTTCTCTTCTGTGATGCTCCTCTGCCATGACACTCTACCTTAGAGTCATCCCGCTATGAGCCTCTAGGAGCCATGAGCTAAATAATCCTTTCCTCCTTTCACT
This sequence comes from Ctenomys sociabilis, assembly GCA_004027165.1. Taxonomy (NCBI): domain Eukaryota; kingdom Metazoa; phylum Chordata; class Mammalia; order Rodentia; family Ctenomyidae; genus Ctenomys; species Ctenomys sociabilis. The sequence continues at coordinate 29,883 of PVKA01025321.1, forward strand.
TTGGGCATTGGATATAAAGAAAAGTATCTGAGACAATTGTATAGACTTATGACTATCTAATGAGGAAAAACTACACAATACAATCATTATACATCAGCAATTAGTTGGAAAAATTAATTTATAGTCTAGTTTCAAGTAAATTTATTATGTCTAGTATAACCACTAAAACAATTAAAAATGAGTGTTCTACGACATGTTTTATCAGCTCTCTATCATTGGATTACAGTTAAATTTTTCTTTGTGATTAAATAAGTTATAATTCCCTGGAATTAAACAAAAATATTTGAACTCTTTTTTTATGTATTTTATGATGATAGTACATGAAAATGATTATATTTAAACTACAACATGATTGGATCCCACCACCAGTTTTCTTCTTCTTATGCCTAGATATCAAAGAACATTTTCTAATCTACTCTTCCTCACCATTTTGTAAATACATACAACAGCACAAAACAAGATTACAAACAAGTTGCTTGTCCCACAATTATCTTTACTCTCTGCAATGTATTAATTATTGTACCTCTACTACTAACTGGTTTTGAAACTATCCCATTGATATTTCTTTCTCAATAAAATTAAATCTTTTTGTTTTGGCGGAACCGGGGATCGAACTCAGGCACTTGTGCTGCCAGGGAAGCGTTTATTCCACTGAGCCATCTCTCCGGCCCCTCAATAAAATTAATTTTAAAAAATAACAATCTTACTCAAAAGGCTTCTCACCAAATATATGATTATTATTTTATTTTCATTGTGAATAAAGCTCAGTGAAAGTAGGCCAATCATTCTCATTTCAACATGCCTGAGATTGGCATGTAATTCTCTGGCCATGGGTGGTCCTTTTGATCCAACTCCTGTTTTACCTCTTCTTAAAGCATGAACTCTATCCATATCAAAATATACACAGTGTCCTGAAAGTATGAAACTTATATTTTTGTGCCTGCATTGCTAATAACAATCTTTAGAGTTTTAGCATTCAGATAATAATTATTTTCCTGTGGTGAGAGAATTGAACACAGGGCTTCAACACACTACTCAAACACTCTACATCTGACCTACATTACCATCACCCTCTACAACAATTTCAACAATATCTAAATGGTAATGGCAATATACATTTGCCTTTAAAATATGTCTCTTAAAAAATTTTTTTTCAAAGGGGCTGGGGATTTGGCTCAGTGTAATAAGAGCTTCCCTGGCAAGCACAAGGGCTTCAGTTCAATCTAAAGTTCCACCAAAAAAACTTTTAAAAATGAAATAAAATACATCTATTACAATTACTAGCACATTCATTTATTATCTGTCTCATTTGCCTCAATGGAGAACAGACTCCCTGTCATTAACTTTTTCCTCCCCAGGGCCCACTGAAGTACCCAGTACAGATTGTATACTGCAGGATTCCCCAGAGACACACAGAAAATAGGATAGATAGATTTAGATATATAAAGAGGGACTTTATCAGGGGATTGGCTCACACAACCACAGAAGCTGAAAAGTCCCATGACGTGTAGATTGCAAGCTGGAGACCCAGTGATGCATCCACAGGCCTCAGAAATGGCAGCCCAGAAATTATACAAATCACAATGCAAGGGCAAAGTCTGCAGACTGGCATGGGGTGGGAGGGTAGACTCACAGAAATCCTGGCATCCAATATGCTTGGAATTCACAAGCTGAGCATAAGTATTTCCACGTACAGAAATTACAAGAAAGAAAGAAAGAAAGAAAGAAAGAAAGAAAGAAAGAAAGAAAGAAAGAAAGAAAGAAAGAAAGAAAGAAAGAAAGAAAGAGCCAGAGAGAGAGAGGACATCAAAAACAATGAAAGAGAATGGGGAGGGAAGGAGGGAGAGAGACAGAGACAGAGAAAAAGAAAAGAAAAGATATTAGAAAATCACCTTTCCTCTGAATTCTGTGTTCTATCTGGACACAGATGGAACTAGCCTAATTGCATCCACCAACTCACACACCACAATTCTCTGGAAATATCTTCACAGATGAACCTAGGAATAATACATTATTCAGTTTCTAAATGCAGAAAAACCTTAGATTTTAAACAACTTCTTGTGAATGTCCTACAAGATGAGAAAACACTTCCAAAAAATTTTAACTTAAGGAATAACCAATGTTTTGCAATATGAGCAGTAGGTGATATCAGATGTTACACTATCACATCTGACATCGCTTTCTCTGTTGTGGTGATGTTCACAGGTCCCCCAAAGCCTCATGCAGTCATAGGGTAGCTGAATCTAGACTTTGTGACTGACTCACAGTACAATGCTGGGATTGACTGTTACGGGATTAAGGCTCGGTGACTGCTGGATCATTCCATTTAATGTTCTTTTTTTTTTTTTTTTTTTTTTTTGTGGAACTGGGGATTGAACTCAGGTCCTTGTGCTTGCCAGGCAAACACTTATTCTACTGAGCCATCTTCCTGGCCCCTGGATCATTCCAATGATTCAATTGGCATTACACTGTTTGCAGCCACCTGGATAAGATAAAGGGGACAGAAAGAGGCTTGCTTCCCTTTTTTGTGCTCTCACTCTATCTCTGTCTCTCATTTTTTCTCTTTCACCACCATGAACTCTGCCACTTTAAACCCTGTCTTAGAGCCAGCCCATCGTGGACTAAAACTGGTGTGGATTCTCAATATAGAAACCAGATCAGAATCCCAGCACTCGGGAGGCTGAGGCAGGAGGATTGTTGTGAGTTCGAGACCAGCCTGAGCTACAAAGTGAGCTTAAAGCCAGCCTGAACTGCATAGCGAGACCCTGTCTCAAAAAGACAAAAAAAAAAAAAAGAAAAGAAACCAGATCAGAATTCAATAATAAAATTGATGGGTCATTTATTACCTGGCCTGGGGCCACTTGACCATCCTCACACAGGAGAGGACAAACAGAGAGGAACCTTGAAAGTATAGAGGTTTACAGTTAGGGTTAGGGTTAGTTGCTATAGATAATAAAGTTTTATTTTATGATTGTTAAAATCAACAACTCACTGATAAGAGATATCTGCTAAAATAATATCTGTAAATATAATATCATGTATGCACCTTGTACAATACCAAAACGTTATGAAAACAGTTTGCAATGTATTAATTCATCGAATCTGTATGGGTAAGGTGTCTTTTTTTTTTTTTTTTTTTTTTTTTTTTTTTTTTTTTTTTTTTTTTTTTTTTTTTTTTTTTTTTTTTTTTTTTTTTTTTTT
>PVKA01025322.1:0-33094 GCA_004027165.1 Ctenomys sociabilis
AGAGAGAGAGAGAGAGAGAGAGAGAGAGAGAGAGAGAGAGAGAGAGAGACAGAGAGACAGAGAGACAGAGAGAGAGAGAGAGAGAGATCACTACTAACAGATTGCCTTGATCACTGTTATTCTGTACTGAAATTGGAAATTGAAAAGTGCAAGTCCTCCAGCCTAATTTGTGGTGAAATTGCTGTAGCCAACCTAGGTCCTTTCAGATTCCACACCTATGTTAGGATAGCATCTATTAAAAAAGGCAAAGAAAAGTAGGTTGGGTCTCTAGTAAGGGTAGTACAAAATCTCTAAATCAATCTGAGGAACTTTGCTACCATACCAATAGTAGGTATTCAATTTTTTGAGCACAGGGATGTATTTCTTAGCTCTTTATTTATTAGGTATTGTAATTACTTTAATGTCATTGTGAATGCGATGTTTTTATTACTTTTTGCAAGAGTGTAAAAACATAATTGAGATGTTTGAATCTTGCATTCCACAGCCTAGATTGAGTTGTCCACTTAGTGGGTTCCTTAGGATTATCCATCTATACAATAGTGTTTTTGTTTTGTTTTGTTTTTTAGCAGAACCAGGGATTGAACTCAGGCCCTTGCACTTGCCAGGCAAGCGCTTATTTTACTGAGCCATCTTCCCAGCACCCAATAATTTAATTTAAAAGAGATATTTTTACTTCTAACAATGCTTTCTAAGAAGACAATTATGTGTAATACTTTAAGCTTCAAGTTATATAGATGAATATACTATAACCAGATATAAAATCTTAAATAGATCTTTCATCTTGATGAATAGCTAATTTTCACTTATGTTCAAGTAATTCAAATGTTCCTTTCCTCTATTTTTTTGTTGTTTGTTCTTTTTTTCTTATGTACTTGGTACAGGGTTTTACTATGCAGCTCAGACTCATAGTAATCCTCCTGTTTTCAGCCTCCCATCAGCTCTGTTTTCTATTCTTTACTATACCTTGTTTAGACAGTGGCTTTCTTTGACTAATTCCCTATACTGAATCTGCTTACTCATCTGCTAACATAAGAGCTTAATGTCCAAAAAAGTGTATTATCTAACAAATCACAGAGTCAGTAAGCAGTCTATAACTCACTAAAACACATAAAAAATTTTATTTACAATTTTTTATGTGAGCAAAGTCAGAAAAGCATTGTCACATTGTATGGCAGTAAAAATCACAGTAATGTAAATAATATAACATTTGCCTGAAAAACTCAGTTCCATCCTTAATGTACATGTCCCCAAGATATAAAATGTAAATACAGTTTATAAATCTATTTAATATAGATTCCTCTTGAAATTACTTTGCAACACATTTAAACTACCAGCATCTGGCTCAAGTCTGATTCGAAAGTAATAAAAATTAGTCAAGTATTCAGTAATATTTCTGGAAATCCCAGGAAGCTGTCAACGTGTCTCTGTTTCTGCCTCACATCCATCCATCACCCACATATGGAAGCCTTCATTACAACCGGCTAATGTTTCTGTATGTGTTTCAGAAATGTAGAGTACACAGCTCAGCTGACAGGTTAGCGTATGACCACAGAAGGGAGCTGAGTGCAGGGGCATCCAAAACGGAAGTCCTGATATGTGAAGCAGGACCTTAAAGATTTTAGTTTCTCCGTGAAAGTATCTTTTAAACTCTTGTGGAGTTTAAGTGAGAGAGACAGGGACAAAGAAAAAGAGTCAAGACAGAAAGAACAAGAACCTGCTACTCTTAAACAAACATTAAGTCAAGAGGAAAAAAAAAGTTTAACATGAAACAGAACTTCAACATTCTTTTCAGATTTTTTTCAGTATGTGTTTCTATAATGACAATGTATTTAATACTACAAAAGACTTAAGCAATCAGTCTTCTATCTTGGCTGGTTGCATTTCATGTTTTTAACATTATCCACTCACATTTTTTAATGCATTTATTACAGGATCTACAGGGTCTGACTAGTTAGATTCTCATAATGATTCTCCTATTTTCAGCCTCCCAAGCACTGGGATTACATGCACAAGCCACCACGCCCAAATTCAGTCATCATCTCAGAGCACTCCCCCAGGGCAGGGCCAGCATGGCAGGCCAGGGATCAAACCCCGGCCTCTGTGTCTGCCTAAGCAGGTGCTTTAATCCACTGAGCAATCTGGCTGGCCCCCTCTCTCGCTTTTTAATTGAGAAACAAATAATAATGAGGCAGTTTCAAGATTGCCACATAGGACAGTTTTGATAATTAATACAATGCATATTGTTGTCCTAGTGGTTATTTATTGTACAAGATGCATACATGATATCCGACCCACAAACACTACTAGAAAAAAATCTTTCTATTCATTGAATTAAGAGAATATAGTTGTATATCTATCCTAACTATGTTCAATATACAGAGCCAAAATGATCCTTCATTTGTATCCCCTTTATTGTTTAGTTTTGTCAGAGAAGGATATTCCATTGTCATTTAAATATTGGTAGGTGTGTGAATTTAGCAAACTATTCCAATATACACCAGTAGTCCATAATAATAGTACTGGGTTTTCTGAAAAACTGGCAATGTCAAGTTGATGACTTGAACCTTTACAGCTCAGCATATTAATATGGCTTTACTTTTTATGCCTCCTTTTTATACTTTTCTGCTGGATGGTTAAGACCAAGATAAAGAAAGACTCATACAACAAGAAATGTAGCTTTTGTATATAACAAGGTCAGATACATTCTCTTAATTCAATGAATAGAAAGATCTGTTCTAATAGTGCTTGTGGACAGGATATCATGTGTGCATGTTGTAGAATGAATAACCACTAAGACAGCAATATGCAATGTATTCATTATTGAAACTGTCCTACTTAGAAGTCTTGAAACTGTCTCGTTATTATCTGCTTCTTGATAAAATAATAATGAGACTGACCTTGCTCAGAATTTACCCTGAAAGCCTGTACCACAGCTTGTAGATCCTGTGCCTGTGTCAGCCATGTGAGTGAGTCACAGCCATTGCTTGACCAATTTGCTCTCTGTGGAAGCCTGAAAGAATGTTTTCTTTCCATGTGACTCTCCTTAAGTACACTCTACATCATCGATCACATTCCTCTGTGGCCCCACAATCTCCTTGATCAGAAAATTTGGAACACAACTGACTTACAGGATATAATAGTACAGGTTCTCCTATGTCCTGAGTCTTCACTGACCTTGAAAAGCTAGGGCCAAAGTGTTGGCTGTCCTTGCAGCTCTTCTTTTTCTCTAAAAAAGTCTGCAAACTTAGGTTGTTAACCCTCCAGAAGAGAAGCTTATTGTTATTAATCTACAGCATATGCAGTTGAGCTTAACCTCACTATCTGTCTGAATATCAAACATCTTAGTATAACATGGAACAGATATTTTCCATCAAGTATTCTACATTAAACTTTAAGTCCCTACAGAATATGATGAAAACAATTTTTAAAAATTAAAAAAACAGGAATAAACAATTACATATTTTTACATAGAAGTTTAGAAATCTAACCATATACTGCATTGTAGCAGGACAGCGCTGTGAGATTTTTTTTTCTTGTCTCTTGTTTTCATTTATTACCACTTAAAAAAAAATTTATTTGAGAGACAGTATTGCAGTGATTGATATGTCATGACAAGCAGTATGTATTTAGAAGACCAGAATGACAGGCATTCCAAACATGACCCTGCTATTATACATTTCTGTCTTCAGTGCAGTTGCTTAGTTCACAGGTAACAGCATATACAGTTAGGGTGAGAATCCCACCAAGGAACTGCTGGTTTTGAAAACCTGCTTAAGATTCTCAGGATCATTGCCTTACCCATCTTTATATACACGCATGGCTTTGTGCTGTCATGTTTCCTAGCTTTTTTCCTTGCCCTCTCTTCATTGTCTAATCCTCAAGTTCTCATTTTCCTTTTAATTGTGTTATACCTTTCTATTTGTATTTCTTCTTTTACATTCTTACACTAGGGAGACTATGATACTTACACATGTGGGTCTGGTTTATTTCACTTATGAATATATTTTCAAGTGCCATCCACTTAAATATGAAGGCTTCAAGCTTATCATTCTTGATAGCTGAGTAATTCTCCATTGTATAAAAATACCACATCTTTTTCATCCATTCCTTGAGTGATGGGCATCTTGGTTGTTTCCAATATTTGGCTAACAGAAATTGTGCTGCTATAAACATAGGTACACATATATCACTATGATAACATTTTCAGTTCCTCCAGGAAAATTCCAAGTATGGAGATAGCTGGCTTGAATGGGATTTCCAGTCCTAGTTTTTTAAGGAATCTCTACACTGATTTTCATAATGGTTGCTCCTGTCTACATTCCCACCAGCATGGAGAAGGGTTCCCTTTTCCACACAGCCTCTCCAGCATTTGTTGTTGGTTGATCTTTTTATAATCAAGCCATTCTTTCTGTGGTGAGATGATATCTCAGCGTTGTTTTAATTTACATTTCATGGATGACTAGTGATGTGGAGCATTTTTTCATACATTTATTCACTTCTTTAATTTCGTCCACTGAGAAGTCTGTATTCATCTCATTTGACAATTTCTGGATTGAGTCTACATATTCTGGGGCCCTAACATTTTTTAGTTCTTTACAAATTCTAGAGAGCAGACCTTTGTCTGAGTGTTTTTTAAGATTTTTTCCAAATTTGTGGGTTGTCTTTTCACTTTATTGGTAATTTCTTTTGATGTACAAAAACTTCTCAATAAGGGGAAGTCCCAGTTGCTAATTCTTCCGAATGTTACCTGTGCAGTTTAGTTTTTATTCATGAACTCTTTGCCTACCCCTATATCTTCAAGAGTTCCCCCTACTTTCTCTTGCAGGAGATTTTGTGTTTGTGTTTCAATGTTTAGACATTTAATCTATTTTGACTTTATCTTAGTGCATGATGATAGAGCTGGGTCAAGTTTTAGTTTTTGGCATGTAGAGAACCAGTTTTTCCAGCAGCCCACTCTCATTTTTTTATGACCAAGTACTAACTTTTGTAAAAACAATTATCAAAGTATATTAAAATTTGACAGAGTTGAAAGCCTAAATTATCATTAATTCACAACATAGAAAACCACAAGAATGTTTATTTACAAGTGACTTATCTGAACATGCCCATGACACAGTGTTTAAGTCTTATTGATTTAAATCTCAGAAAAGATCTGGAACACACATGTTACTAAAGAAGTAATAAAATCAATCTAGAATTAAGTCCAAAGGCTCTACATTGAAGGCTGGACTTGAATATTGGATCTGCCCTTGTGTGCCATACTAGGAAAAACACAAAATCACTCCTAAGCATGATCTCTTTTTGATAAACTGGGAATAATGAAAGGACTTAGGTCACAGGATGGTTTGAAAAACTTAAATGAGAAAGTACGCAGTTCTTGAGACATAGAAAGTTCTTAATACACTGAATTCTATATCTATTCTCAGTTGTCTCACCTGAAAATATTAACAATTTATATGCATTACATTCTAATTTTAATTAGAATTAAGATCTAATAGGCTTATGCTATAATTCCTCATTTATAACACATTCATTGATAATTCTTATTGATTTTAATGTAACATATTGTATTTAGTATATAAACACATATGTGCATTCATATTATGTTATGTTATATTATATTATATTACATTATATTATATTTACTATTGATTATCTCCAAACTTTTCTATGCTGTTTAGCTTACTGCCTCCTTTCATGGTAGAAAGGCAATACTTTCTGGATTGAGGATGAGAAGGTAACTGTCACAGCCTATGGTGAGCCATGTCCCTACACTAATTTAATAGCTGCTATCATGCTTACACCGTATCTTTTCAGGGTCGTTTGAGGTACATAAGAGAAGATGACAATCTCACATCCTCTATCTCTTAGGGAGCTCAGTGGAATACCGCAGAGATAATAGAAGCTCAGAAGGCACTGGGTAAACGAAAGTTACATCTCCTGATGAAAGACAGATGTTTCTGACCTTTGCAAGGAATATGTCCCACTGACTATGCTATATACCAATTAAAATGGTTCTAATATAACAACAGAATCCAGTGATTCTCAGGCTGATAATTATACATTGCTAAAATGGTAGTTGTACACTTTATAAGTAATGTATAAATTACTGGAGTGCAAGCTCAAATCACGTTTTATTAGTACTGTGGATTTTAAAAGATATACACACTAGATTTTCCTTCCCTTTCATTTTCTGTATCTTTTGAAATCAACCTTACTTATTCTTGGCCTTTCTACCTACCTTTTAATCTGTTCATCTTTTCTTTTTTTCTTCCTTTCTTTTTCTTTCCTGAAATTTCTCTCACCTTAAAAAGTCTTTGGTTAACACCCAGATGGGATGAAAGAAAGGCATGCAGAATTTGTGAGTGGTTATCAATAAATATAAAGTAAATTGTGATGGGTCTTATAGACAGCCAATTTTCCAAACCTTATTGAAACTCTGCTTACAAACTCTTAATGTATGTTTGAAATATTTTACAACTTTCAGTAAGATAACTTGTCTTGGTGTGTGGCTTTCATCTTTCTTGTTGAATTAAAAAAATAGTCACCTTCTTATTAAACCATCGACAGGATTCATAGAGCCGTTGTGTCTGGTGGGGATCATAGATCCTTCACATGTGGATGGTCCCAAAACCCTAATTCATACCTCTAGACATATTTTGTTACTGATTCTCTGTCACAGACTGTGATTGTCTTCCAGAAAGTTAGCTTTCCTTCGTAAACATGAAATGTGCATGCATTTTAGGTGAATACAAATTATTTTTATATGCCACCCATGTTTTGTGCATGACATGAAAATGGAAAAAGATGACACAGTATGCACTCCATGCTATAAGTGTTGTTAGTTACCAGTGGTCAGGATAATTTTTCTAAAAAAAAAAAAAGGTAATTTTTCTGTCATTAATACTAATATTTTATTAAGAGTAATGTGATTTTTTAAAACACTTGATTTAACCCCTTGAGATACTGCAATTGAAAGTTCCATCTAAATTCACTATATGTTTCAATATACTGTTCTAAATGACTATTATGACAGAAAAATATATTTTGTCATATATGGATCAAAACCAGAGAGACATAGTGCAAGCTTTGCTCAATTGCAATAACATCTTTCAATCTCATCTGCCAATTATATAAAGCATTTCTTTTGAAATTCAGCAAACAAATCTGTCTTTCCTGAGAGCAGTTGTTCTATCGTGTCAATTAGAAGATTCACAGACCTCTATCCTGGAGAGACCACATTTTCTCATCTAGCACCTCCTTGTTTGCCCTCTCATAGTGGGCATGTGGTTGTCTTCAAGAGCCTGTTTAAAGAGAAGTAAGTAAATGGCTCACTAAGTGGGCTGGAAAAGGAATATATATATATATATATATATATATATATATATATATATATATATATACATATGTCAAAATAAAAGGAATGAAAATTGACTTTTATCAACTAATCCATGTGACAACAAAAATGAAAACTCACAAGAAACTTTGAAATGAGATTTTCTGGTGTAGCACAAATACATTAGAGTAAGAGAGAACAAGGGAAGAAAGGAGAGAGAAAGAAAGACAGGTGAAAATAGAGAAAGCTCTTTGATGCTATGCAGAGGGAATCATTTACAACATTCTGTGTAGGAGGGATGGGACACCAGGGCAATAAAGATACAGACTGCATCTGTCTCCTTCCTAAGTGCTCCATTTAAAATCTGATCTTCGCTTGGTTTCCAAACCCAGCAACTGAAGCCAACCGTGATGGAGAGTAAAGACTGTGTGACACACTTCATATGGCACCTTTCAGAATCACATATTATCTGGAGCATCATTTATGAGAGAAAAAGACCGTGCTGGACCCAAGCCCTTCTCAGTCTTCTGAGTTGACTGCATAGTAAAAGAGTCATGAAATCAGAAGTACTTTGTCTAACATGGGGTCTAAAAGCACAGCTTACATAATGTCTCACTCTCTAAGCAATTCCATTTATTTCCCAAAAGCTTAATTTCAGAAGGAACTTCATGGGTTCTTCCTACTAGCTTTTGTGATCTTTGCAGTTGGAAGAGACAAAGTTGATCAGATGCATTCACAGTGCAAGCAGAAGTCTAACGATGTCTGTGTGCTCTTAGAACGTCAGCCTTATGTACTGAAAACTGAGAGTTTAATAAAAGACTAACGGGATAAGACATGAGGATCAAGATCTGCGTTGCAATGGCTCCATGCTCTCTTAGTAATGCATAAATGTACAAATGGCCACTTAGCATGAAACAAAAGAATGAGAAGCACAGCTTTTATTTCAGAGCTGCAAGGAAGCTTAGCGAGTAGGACAGATAAGGGAACAGGTGCAGAGCACTTAGGTTATTTGACCCAGTGGTGGAGTTTGTTAATGGGAAAGCAGGTGTTCTGATGTAGATTTCTTCACTCTGAAACCAAAATTCTTTCCATGCCCTTTACTGTTTTCCCTTCACACAGGGTAGCTACAAATAGGGGAACAGGCTTGTTTTAACTGTGGACATCTCTACTTTTTTGTAGCCCCAGCAGCTAGGTAAGGGTGCCTAACAGGTCATAATAGGAACAAAAAGTGCCTTGCAGTCTGGAGGGTCCCCCCACAGTGTCAGGGCCTGTGATTATCCGGCTTCATGATTGCTGTTGTGCTATGGCACTTAACGAATTTGTGCTTGAAGGAAACCTTAGTAACTCACGTTCAGTAGTTTAAGCTTTTGATGTTCCAGTCCTTAAATCTCCTGATCCTACATCCAGGCCACCACAGTACAGTCAACAAAAGAACTCTTGAAAATATAACAGCATTAAATTAAAACAACACTGAGATTCCATCTCACCCCAGAAAGAATGGCTAACATCAAGAAGTCAGCCAAAAACAAATGCTGGAAGGACTATGAGGAAAAAAATATCCCTTCCTCACTGTTGGTGGTAGTGCAGACTGGTACAGCCACAGTGGAAATCAGTGTGGAGATGCCTTAAAAAGCTAGGATTAGGCCCAGAGAGATAGCTCAGTAGAATATGTGCCTGCCTGGCAGGTGTAGAGTCCTGAGTTCAATCCCTGGTGCTGAAAAAAAAAAAACAGCTAGGATTAGAGCTTGTTTAGGTAAGGTAAGTGCAGGGGCCAGGGTTCAATCCCTCTCATCACATGCCATGTTGGCCCCAGCCCCATGTGTGCAGAGCTGGTCCTGGAGTCCAGGTGTGGCGGCACACACCTGTAATCCCAGCACTAGGAGGCTGAAAACAGGAGGATCAGTAGGTGTCCACACTGCACAGTGAGGCCTGCGTGCAGGTGCACACACACACACACACACACACATACAACTGAAAAAAAAACAAAACTGGGATTAGAGGTCCCATTAAAGCCAGCTATTCCCCTCCTGACTGCTTTTCCAGAAGAACTGAAAACCTCATACCACAGTGATATATGTGCACCCATGTTTATAGCAGCGCTGTTTATCATAGCTAAATCCTAGAAACAACCCAGAAGTCCATCAACTGAGGAACGGATAAGGAAGAAGTGGTATTTTTACACAGTGGAGTATCATTTAGCTATACAAAAGGAAAATTTTGATCTTTTTATCAGTAAATGGATGCAACTAGAGACCATACTGTTAAGTGAAATAAATCAGACCCACATGTGTAAACATCAAGTTGTCTGCTCAGTGTGAGAACCTGAAAGAGAAAATGGAATCTGAAGGGCATAATAGATGCTGGGAAAAGGGAATGAACTTATTCAAAAGGAAAGAGTTATTGAGTTGAGGAGATAGACAGGAGAGGGAGTGGGGAAAAGATGTATCTATGTGTGTAAGCAGGACCACTTGGACAACTGTACTGTAGATTTCTGCTGCTCTACAGAAAGGAGCAGATAATACTTAATTTGTTGTGTCACCTTTTTACAACTGATTCTCCTTTTCTCTTCTTAATTTCTGATATATTTGTTTCTTTTTCTTCTCCAATTTTGCATGCGTACATCTGGCAACATGAATACTTGGTTGGAGGACAGCACTATGCATTACAACAAATACTGTGAAATTCATATTGTTTTGTGAAGTGAAATTCTATATCGGCTGCAATTTTACTGTTCTAATACTAGTTTGTACTCTCTTTATAAAATAAAAAGAGAGTACATATCCGCATGCATATATATATATGCATTGGGTTCCATCTCAGGGCAGAGAAATAAGAGAATAAGACTTACTAGGAAGTGGCCTGGAGCAGTCAGCACCATTGTAACAGTGTTCCAGTCAGCAAGAGGCCACATACAGGATAGTCGCCTACACGTAACACAGTCATCTTGACATCCTAGCACAATGCATGAGAGGTGACTCTCAAATCAACAAGCATACTACACTGCCACTTGTATAATGTAGTACTTGATAATACTAAACAACTGTCCTGGTTTATGTGTTTATGGTATTTTTATGTTCATCATACTCCTACTTACAGAAAATGTTGACTAAAAACATTATGTCCTCCTACCTCTCACCTCTTAACTGCATCAGTCTCTCTTCAGCCTGATTTTTCTGTTGCTTTGCTCATCATGGCCCTAGAAGCAATAAGCCACATAATACACACATATGACATATCACATAGGCACCACCAGATTTATGTAAGTAGACTCTGCAGTATTCACACAATGACAAAATCACCTAACTCACTTGAGTATAGAACAACCGTATCATTGAATGATGCCTACTTATCCTTATTGCTATTTTTGTAAAAACAACAGCAAATCAATACTTTTAGAGCACTCCCACATGATTCCACTGTGCAGGCAGGATTGAAAATATATCCAGAAGAAAAGCATCGAGAGCTTTCTTCAGACCCTGGTGCTAGTTTCGTCATCATAAAAGGCTCTACTAGGTGTGCTAGCAGGATCATAGCTAAAATCTCAGGTCAGTGCACTTTCTGACCTCTTTGATACTTTAGCTTAGATTCTCTGAAGCTGTATATTCCAACTTTCCTGCTCCATGGAGGACTTGCTGAAATAGATTTCTGGGCCTTCTGCCCAAAGTTTCTGATCAAATAAGTCCAGGGCGAGACCAGGGAATTTGCCTTTCTTGCAAGAGCCCATGTGGGAAAACACTTTGAGAACTCAAAGCAACTGATAAAAGCCTACCAGATTCCTTCTTCCAAGATGACTTTTTGCACAAAAAGCAAACTTTGGCAATGAACTCCTGAGTCCCTGAACTCTTCTGTCTCATCACTACCTGACCTCCAGCAGAGGTACTGAGCACCAGAAAGCTACTAGAGATTATCTGGGGGAAGACACACCATTTGCTCTTAGTTCTTTAAGAATAAGTCTCTTTTCCTCAAGATGCTGCAAAAGCTTTTGAATTAACTCACTTTCCACAACCGTACAGCCACAGGTACACTGCAGCTTCCTGCCTATGCCCTTAGACACGGGCAGGCAGAAGTATGTTACCTTTTGCTTCTTCACATGTACAAGTAAGGCAGTAAAAACCATATTTTTCATCCTTCTGAATTCATTAACTGGAGGAAACCATTGCAATAAAGGGAAATGAAACTCCTAAAGTCTACTTCAATTCATAAAGTTTTTAAATTTTTTATTCATTTTAATAAGAAAATAAAATAGCACTGAAACAGTTTCAAATCAGGTTAGTGGGACAGTTACAATAATTAATACATTGCATATTGTTTTCTTCATAGTAGTTATTCAGAACACAAGATGCATGATATTTTGTCTGAACACTTTCAGTACAAGCCTTTCTTCTCATTGAACTAAGAGAAAGTAGCTGTATATCTATCCTAACTATTTTGTATATACATAAAATTTAAATTGAAGATTTAGAATAAAGATATTACCTAATGCGTACTGAACGACCTTGGGCAAAGCATTACCTGGTCAATTCTTAGCCCTGGGACAACAGTCTGTGTCCTAACAAGCCCTCAGGCGATTCTCAGGTAGACCAAGATCTGAGGACCACTGAACTGTGGAAATCAGTATTTAAATGTGGGTGCTGTGGAGGGAAAATGTAAATACAAGCATTGGCCTTTTCACAGATGTGATGATATCTCCCCAGAAGGAGAGATACAAAAGAAGAGAAACAAGCTGCCTGGGAACTTCCGGTAGCTGTCCCAGAGGCTAAGAGCAACATCAGGGAAGACAGAAAGTCAACCCCTGCAGCAGGCAGACTCCATGGAGGCCTTCAGCCCCTTCGTAGACACAGTCAGGTGCTCAGAGGCCCCGTCAGGACCCCCATTCCCTTTCAGGAATGTCTCCTGAATTATCTCTTTTGAGAGCCTGACACTGTCTGCCTATAATATTTCTAGCTAACTCAGCTACCTACACTGTAAGCATTTATAGATTACCTCAAAAAATATGTCAAAAAGATGGACAGGGTGGTACACTCCTGTAATCCCTGCCCTGGGGAGGTTGTGGCAGAAAGATTTGCCGTGCGTTCAAGGCCAGCAACTACACTGAATTTACAAAATATAGCAAGATTCTGGCTTGAAAAAAGTAAAATCAAAAGGTCAAAACTATAAATGAATTCATAGATCAAGCTAAGAAGAAAGCAGTTTGTGTTGGGGGAGGGGAGGAAGCAGGGAGTGGAGATAGAGTGCTGGCCCTGAGGCAGACAGATTCAGACTTAATCCTGATAGTCTCTTCCTAGCTGGTGATCTCAGGCAAATTACTTAATCTAACTCAGGTTTTGTCCTTATCTATAAAAGGGGATAATCATACCTACCTCAGAGAATTGTTGTGAGGATTAAGCGATAATGACATGCTTGGCACCCAGTAGGAACGCAATTGTCCAGAAGCACTGGCAGCCCCGGAGCCGCCTCAGGCATAATGGAAGCTGCTCTACCTTTTCTCTTCAGGAGCAGCTTTCTCCCAGGGATTTTGCTTTTCATTATCTACTTTGTGTGAATAAAATGACCAGAAAGAAAGGAGTTCTGTCCTCCAGGAGTTGCTTACCTAGCCTCACACTTTTCACACCGTTCCCAACCTTTCCAGACTCTTCTTACCCCCAACTCTGGTGTGGGGATGGGTAGGAGTGGGGAGCCCCCCTCCCCATGCAGGTATGTGTACCCCTCTACAGACACAGGACGCCTTTGCTTGGACAAGCAACATTCATTTGTCATTTGCCTCACTTAACTCAGGAAATTTGTTTGAAGCAGAACTGTCTTGGGTAGACTTCAATTTCCTTCTTTGCCATTCTGCCTCAAAAAGGTGAAAAAATAAGCAAGGCAGAGGAGGTTTTGTCTCAGTTCTCTGCAATTGGCTTCTTTTGGATGTGTGGATTTCAAGAGTAAATACCTCCAAGACATAGATGAATTGTGCATGCCAGCTACCTGTCAAGTGCAGCAAGTACCCAGCCAGCTTCTGCATTAGGTTTTGGTTTAGAGCCACTCTGAATGATTTATTGTTTTTAAATTATTTACACGGCATTATTCCTTTCTTGTAAAATGCTGGAGTACTGTCAGGAACAGCTCGGCAGCAAGGTGATGAATGGGACTACAAGTAAATCAAGGTAATTAGGCTTCCAGTTGCAAATACTGACAAGTCCTCAACAGCCACCACTTCACTGAGGATAATAAAATTTGCATGATTTCCTGACATTATATTCACCACATATTTTCCCTGCACGTTCACCGTAATTATTTAGGGCATGATCTCACACACAGAGCAAGTAGAACTCTCCCTGAACCCAGCCGTGACTATTACAGGTGCTCGGAGATGAAGCTGATGCAGTGAGCAAAGGGGAGAGATCCCCACATAACTTTAGGAAGCTGGGATGTATCACCTGAATCTTGACAGTGAATATTCTCAACCACTCCAAAGTAAAGCCAGGTCCAATTACAATGAGAGTAAAGTATCTCTCAGGCACAATGTGGGTTCTAGATTTTGTGATGGTTGATTCGTGAAATTTGTTTTCTGGGACCTTGCTTCAAGGTGTGTGTGTGTGTGTGTGTGTGTGTGTGTGATAATTTTAACGCTGTTATAAAAGTACATTTAGACATACCTCTATTTGTAATTACAGAAAAATTTTTATAAATTGTAAATGATCAGAATGAACAAAAAATTTCAGTGTACCAAAGATAAGTGGACATTTTTGAAAGCACAAGGTGACTGGAGCAGGTCAAATGTGTGGTCTGTAGCCTATTAGCAGCTCTTCTGGGTCAGTGGTCTGTGGATCTCTCAGACACACCAGCTCTCAAGTCACACACTGCCAGGCTCAGCAAACTAAACACACATCTGACCATTTGCTCTTTTCTAAATGAGGGCACCCCCATGGCTGACTCAGTGGAAGCTGGAAAAAAGGAGTCCTGAGCTACACAATGTAGAGCTTCAAGGATAAGCATAATGTGGGAACTAAAATGTCATTGTTAGTCATCTTCTGTGTGGCATCAAATTAGACAGTTTTGTCCTCTGGGGTAGGGGTTATGCTTCTGCTTCTGCCTCAGTTTCTCTAACCCAAAACAGAATTATACATGCAGTGATTATAAGGATGGGAGAAGGGAAAGGAAAGCATTTAGCGCAGTATCTAGCATATAAGACATACTCCCTGAATATGAATGTGAAAATGCCCAGCAATAAGTAGCCAATTCCATAGCACTTTTAGTAAGTTCACAAAGCATGGGAAGTCTTGCTATGGAAAGTAGAATCTGAGTTAAGCGCATGTTGGGAGACAAGAGGGAAGGATATTTATTTTCTAAAATTCAATACCACTTATACCTCAAAAGGAGAATTTTAGGCATGAATCATCTCTCTCCACTATGGAACGCAGCTGGTAACAGAGCACTAAACACAACCTAGTTGGGGCAATCAGATCACAGCATTTGGGTTGTTCCAAATTACAGTACTCCCACACCCAGAAGTGTCTACTGGTAAATCCTGAAAATAATGGAATTCACAAAGGATTACCACATCTCAGGCTGGCTGGCTCAAAGTTAAGAATAGTTACTGGATCTAGCTCCTGATCTATTACAATGCAAATACCCTCCTTTTTTTCTGCTTGAATATGTTCGGGAGGGGGTCATTTTTGTAATGCTAAGGTCTATGAACTTGTAGGAACTTATATGCAGTCTTTAGAAAAGTGGAATAAAAGTCTGTTGTAAATAGTTTATGTTAATTAGCTTAAAGATTACATCAAGCTCTGCGGTAGGTTTACTCATCTTTAATTATATCCATTTTTAGACCAGTAGTAACTTATGAGATTTCTGGAATGTGTTTAGTAATCCACTGAGGAGACTGACTCAGAATCCTGGAAGAAAGATATCTAGTGTGTCCAATTGCCGTGACTACTGGCTTCTCTCATTTGTTCCTTGCACTGTAACGTGAATAGGGAACACATCAAAAGTACACAGTTCAATTAGCACAATAGCGAGTATGAGGCTATTATGTAGATATGACACACTTGTATCAAATCATATGAGTAGTCATAACTTCTACTAAATATGGAAGCATGTCATTTCTCAAGTACCCTTTCCTTTGTCCTTCATGATATTTTGAAGACAAAACAAATCCTGTTTTGTAGAACTCAGCAGTCTGCTCATTTTGTTGTTATTGTTGAAAATAATCGTGTTCTTATTTCTTCTGCTCAGAATATATGATAAATCAGCTTCACCCAAACCTGTGGCAGACAAGAATTTAAGCTTTCTGTATTATTGAATTTAGGACATACCACATATATTCAAGCACATCTTAAAGTTAGGTCTTATGAGTCTTATATTTTTCCACTTCAGTGAGCTTTTCATCACATTAGTCAAATTATAATTAATGTAGCAGCTGGTCAGTCAATATGTTTAAAATGATGAGTACATTCAATTTATTTTCAAAAGACTTATACATGTGTAGTGTCTTAGCAGCAATTTAGTTCAACTGCCTATGTTTTATGGTATATATTTTCATCTTTGCCTCATTTTTTGTCTAAGATGTTAGATTTATTTTTCCCCTGAGAAAAAGAAATTTTAGAAGAGAAAAGAGATTCTACATCAGAGACTAATAGAGCCATTCCTGGAAGTATGAGCTATCCTAGGAAAATCAAGTTGAAGACAAAGTATAAATGTAGTACAAAAGATTAAAGGTTTTGCTTATTTGTATGTTGAAGTAATGAATGAAGTTTTTTTTCCCACCAAGGGTACAATGACTTTAAAATACTACTGATGTGGTCTGTGAGATGATGTGCCCCATGAAAGGAGATGAAGAAATGTCCGTTAATGTTTTCATCCATTCAGTTCATTGTACTGACGAAGCTAGCCATGTTTACCAACACTTTCCCCTCCTGCTCAGTGGTCTACAATTGCTGAATAGGTCATTTCTCAATGTACCATATGTAAAAAGTTTAGCGATGTGTGTGTCTTCAGAAAAGACTATCTCATGTTCCTGTCTATCCACTGGGGTGCTTCTAATAGGAGCCTGCAGATGTCTGCGGAGTTACAGGGGAAAGAAAAGTATTCTCAACAGAAAAGTCAATTCTGTGTACATCCAATTTGGAAACTGGCTGGAGGGGAAATAGTAGAAAACCCAGCTCACACTGCTGGGGAATCTGCAGATTGCTATATCAGGGGTACGTTGAGGACACAAACTCCTGTCCGACAATGTCAACTCTTCCTGTCCCAAAGAGTTCATTTAAATTTTTCCCAGCTTTACAAAACTTACACATCAACAAGACAAAACATTTATACATAAAATGTACACATAAAGCAACTGGAGAAATAATTAAGTCCTCTGTAGTCATGTCTATATACTTGCATAGCATAAATTTGATAAACACAATTGGATAAATGCCTGACTTCTTATACTATATTTAAAATGGTTATTTATATATTGACATACTTTACTTTTAATTGCTGCTGACTAGTGTGATTTGCAACTGGTATTATTTAATAATTCATATGTATGTGACCTAAAAATAAAATGGAGCATGCACCAAGCAATTATCAACTGAATTTATTGAACTCAGAAATAATGACCTACCATTTCAGTATCATCAGTCATAGTCTTTGTATCTGAAGCATCTAAGACATATTTTTTCTTTCCATTTTGCCAAGGAAAATATCAAACACACACACACACACACACACTCCTGTGTCTACAGACAGATTACAATTGTTTGATAATAATAAACATAAGTGTTAATACCAGAAGACACAAGAAAGAAATTTGACAAATTAAGAAGCACACAGTGATTTATACCTAGTAATTCAGGGTATTTCATCTGTAGAAGGATAAATTTTTCTAACTTACTAAGATTCTGAGAGCTTAAAAGTCATTCCAACACACTCATTTCTGAAAGTCACTACTATATGTGAAATCAAGCCATCATAGAAGCCACAGGACCCATGAGTACATGAGATTAGGAACACAACACCTAAAATAGAAACAATTGGAGCCAAAAAAGAGGAGAACATGTTTGTTTTTATTTAAAGTAGCATAGGGGCCACTGATATAGCTCAGTGGTGTAAGTGCTGCCTGGCAAGCACATGGTCTTGAGTTCAATCCCTGACACCACAAAAAAAGAAAAAAATAAAGATACATAAAGCATCATAGTACATGTAAAAAAGAAGAAGACAAAGCTTTTATCATAAAGTGAAAAAAGGGCTGAAAAGAAACAGAAAAGAGAGGGAAATTCCAAAGGGTTGAAAGGAAAGAGAAAAATTGAAAGGAGAGAGGGCACTGGGCTCCATGTCCATCTGGTGTTCCTGGGGCCAGCATGGGAGCTTGGGAGAATCTTCAGGTGGTCTGAGTTCATCTGCATGGGGTACCAGGATGAAATTCCAGACAGTGGATCAGCTACAGAGTGATGCTTTCATAGTTCTAGGGGCTGTAGTTCCCAGATCTCTGGTGAGGACCATCTGCCTGGCTGGCAAGTTGTGAGCTTGTTCATTTGACCTTGGGGAGTTTTTCGTTCCTCTGGGCATGGAAGAATCTGCTGGAGTCTCTTCTTCCTCTTGCAAGGACTGCAGTCCTCTTCGATTGGGGCCCCGTCTTATACCATCATCTAATGTTACTTACCTCTGTGAAGTCCCTACCTCCAAGTATAACAGAGGAGAGACCACTGAGTATGAGTTTTAGAGGAATGGCTAAAATTCAGTTCACAACAATGTCGAAGGACAGGCATGGGAAAAACAGATGGAAAGTTGTAATACCAGACACAGATAGCGTGGCTCTCTATTCCCAGGAGGCATGCCTGTAGATGTATCCAATATTCAGAGATAACTCAGCGCAGCTGAAGTGTTTCTCACAGAGGGAATTACTTATAAAGCAACACTAAAATCCCCACTATGTTCAACAATCTCCCATTATATTGTTTGAAAGGAAAGAACGTTAGTATTTTCAAAATGAGTGTCCTTGCAGAACTGACTGTACTGAGGCTGGGGTGATGGCTCAGTGGAATAAGCACTTTCCTGACAAGCGCAAGGGCCTGAGTTCAAACCCCAGTTCTGCAAAAAGGAACTGACTGTATTCATTCACCCAGTCAAACATTGGTGGCAGGCACATGGCTAGGCACCAGAGACACTGCAGTGAAATTGCAATATTCTAAATTGCAATATTGTTCTGGGAGGAGATGGACCACTTCCATAGCCACAGGAAACCAGAAGCACATGAAAACTAAGAGCTATGGAAAATATTCTGTGGACAATAAGAGGAAATGGAATGACTGGGAAAGCTGATGTCTGTTGTGTGAGGATCAAGAGTGAACCTGGAAAGGCGCTGGAGGACGGGCATTGGGTGGGTGTGGTTAAGGCAGAATTGCTTCTTGAAGTTTAGAGAGGAGATGTAACAGCAGAGTGAAAGGTGGGCTAGATCAATTGTGCAGGCTGGGGACAGCAAGCAGTTTGAGTAAGAAAGTGACGTTTCTTTTATTTGTTTATTCATTTATTATATGACACTGAAGGTCAAACGCAGGAGTACCCTACCAATCAGCTACAGCCCCAGCCATTCTTATCTTTAATTTGACACAGGGTTAGATTAGGTTGCTCAGGCTGGCGTTGATCTGTGATCGTTTTGCCTCAGCCTCCTGAGCAAGCCTCCTGAGCAGACGAGATGATAGTCACCCACCACCGTGTTCAGCAAAAGCTGTAATTTCTGTTCTAAAAATTTAATTGTCTTTTTTGTAAAAATTCACTACTCTGAGAAGGGTGACCAGGGTGATCCTACTGATAGGGTGAGCTAATGACGAGTGTGGTGGGAGAAGTTCGAGCTAGGAAGCCGATATGAGGCTCCGCAATCAGCATGTGGGAACACTTACATTTTCCCACTTATTTTCTTCAGGAATACAAATAGAGCTCTCTGGCCCTCTGAGTCTCTTTATTAGGCAGTTGGACTCTTGACCAATCCCTGAATCATTCAGTTCATTGGACGCTCACTTAGTGCTTTATTGTTTCAATGAATGACTCATGGCACATTTTGAAGAGTTAAAGAGAAATGCACCCTCTCCCATTTGGAACCCTTTTGGAAACTTTGAGAATCTGCCTGCTGATTGGAAGATGACAGTCTGAGTTGCCCAGCAAGGACAGGAGGCCGTGTTTCTCTCTTAACCTGCAGCCTCACTTCTCATGAATGCTCCCTGCCATTAACCCTTGAGTGAGTCATGCTGATGCTTGTGATAATCCTCTGGTGGACTTGCTTCTCCTCCCAGAATGAGTGTTGACATGAAGTAGGCTGCAGGTTCCCTAAAGCCAGACTAGTGATCCCAAATTTTAACTACATCGGATGCTGCCTGCTCATCCTTGCCTCTGGCTCCACACCCACCTTTACACCCACACTGGCCAAGCTGTGACCACAGAGGCAGGCAGGCCCTTTCAGGGTGGTCCTCCGCACACACCCTCGGGGAGAGAGACATGAAGTGTTAACTGACTGCAGGCCAACGCTGCAGGAGTGCTGGCTGAAGCTAGGGCAAAGGATCCTCACACACAATAGGTAGACACAGCAACATTTGCCAGCCCCCTCAAATGTCCCAGGGGAAAAGTGGTTTGCACTAATCCCAGCAATCCAACAGGCAGCAGCTGTTCTCAAAGGGAATCTGATATATAATATTTTGCTTAGGGCCAACAGTGGGAGGTGATGTTTTATAAAAAATGTTTTACATTGTTAGCAATGTTTTTGCTTCCAGAAAACAGGTAGAAAAAGCTAAAAAGCTAAGCCAGATTCAAAGCCATATCACATCTTGATTTTTAAATTCACAACCTATCTTCTATGCTATGGCTGTCATTGTTTTGGAAAATAAGCAGGACCCTGGAAAGTACTCTGTAAGTTTTCTAATTGTTGAGAAATCCTTAAATCATATGACTATTGATTTTCCAATTCTAGCTATTAAGTCAAGTTTTTGTGTGTAACAAATGAAATTTAAGGTCTCCCTAAAGAAACCTACACACTATTTTCCTACCTTGTATTTTAAATGAGCACAGAAAAATCTTATATCCTTGATAACATCCTGCTAGGTTAATAAGCATGAAAACATTTTATAAATTCCTGGGCCCAGGGAGATGGCTCAGCGGAATAAGTGCTTCCCTGGCAAGCACAAGGGCCTGAGTTCAATCCTCAGTTCTGCTGGAAAATAAATTCCTAATGGGAACACAAAAGGAACTTGTAAATTAATTCTAAAATGTATCATGTAAACCACAATTTAAGCTTTGGAGTGGGTTATGGAAAACAATATCATAATATATAAAATCCTTTGTCAAGAGTAAGTGCAATTTTTAACCTATTTTAAAGTAGATATAAAATCCATTTTCCTTTTCTTTGGGGGGGGGATTACTGGGGATCCTACTTGAGACTTTGCACTTGCCTGGAAGGTGCTTATGCTGCTGAGCTATCTCACTACTGGATATAACATTCAAAAGATATGATTTACAGCCTTGACACAAGCAAGAACCTAAGTTTTCTTAAAGCACATATTGTATTTAAATCTACCCCAGAACCCCAGCACAATGTAGATATATTATAAGCGGCTAAATAAACATTGAATATGTTTACTAGAAATGTATTGTGAGTCCTGTCATACATTATATGTGACCAAGAAATCATTATTCTTTTAGTTTGAGCTGGCACCTTTGAAGCTTGAGGTTTTGCTAGATGTAGTTGATGTCTCAACATTAAACATTCAACTCCCTTGAGGAAGAGAGCTTGTGGCTTGCACCCTGCTAGGACAGAAGTAGCTCAAAAAAGATTTTGAGGGATAGAGCTGCTAAATAAGATTTATTTGATGAAGATGGTGGTGGCAGGCAAGAGAATTTCATATTGGAGGAGCTACGATAGCTCCTACCAAGGAATAAAAACACTTCCGGCCCCCTCCCTATACTTGATCTTCCTAAACAAGAATTTTGAGGGGCTGGTGAGATGGCTCAGTGAACTATGATGCTAGAGATCAAATTATCACCAAAATAAGGGCCAGGATGATTTGGGATTTTATGGCAGAGTCAAGGCAGAAACTAAGGCAATAAACTAAGATGTGTATGTCAGTGCTTGATTTGTGACTTAACAGAGTGTTTAACTTAAAACTGCCTAAGTAAGTAAGCTGGGATAAAGTGTATTCCTCACTTACTCTCTTACTCTCTGAATAGTAAAGGCTGAGAATCTAAGACATGGTTCTCAAGGTAAAACAAACCACCACTTGAAGCTGACCCAGTTTTCTTACACAGTGATACAGCTGATGTGCAAGTTAAAGGAGTTGGGAGTTTCTCCCCTAATCACAGTTTAGGGGAACTCTGGCTACCTCTGGGGTTTATGGATGTCATTGTGATGACTGTTATTCTTTAGCTCCTTAAGTCCTTTGTCATGCAACCTTTATGCAGGGGGGTGGCTCCTACATGCATGCTGATTTTCCCTTCCCTAAATTGACCTTGCCTCATAAGCTCTGTCAGGGAAGTCTTTGGATATCCTTCCGCAAGTACTTTCTAATAGACAGGCCCTGTTGCTCTCAGAGGCCTTTTATTGAAGCAAATTTAGAACAACTAGCGAACTAGAAAAAATGTAAATATATAACCCATGCCCAGGAATGGAAATGGGATAAGGAAGACACACACCCTGCCAAAAGTGCCCTGTTGGAAAACGAAGTCCTGCTGTTGGAAGCACAACAGTAATTGCTGGCTGGAGAGTAAAAGATGTCCTGGTGACTCCTCAGCAGAAATTCTCCTCCCTGCATGGAAATCTGATCAAATTTTCAGTTTCCTACAGAGGGAACGACAGAGAATTTAACGAGAAACATATTGGAATGGGACCTGTCACTGTGTGATTAGGCATTCACTAATCTGTAGGGAAAAAAAAAAAAAAAAAGAAAGAAAGAAAGAGTCCAGCTGCTCTGGGTGAGTTCGCCTGAGTGGGGCAGGGGACACATCTAGAAATAAATTACCACAACGAAATGTCTTTACTTCACTCCCTGGCTGCTACCTCTGAATATCCCTCTGGAAGGCTCATTGGTTCTACAAAGAACCAAGCTATCAAGATTAACATGACAAATTGTTTTCCTTATTTTCCAGTGAAATCAGTATAATATTATGTCTAATTTATTCATACCTAAGCAATGTTTATAAGTGTTCACAGTTTAAATTTGGTCTGAATTTTTTTTTTTTAATGCATTTGTTTGTTGCAGAGTGGTGAGCCTCCAAGTTTCAGCCTCTCCAGCACCAGGATTACAGGAATGCTCCACTACACCCCAGACTCTGGCCAGTTCAGCCCACCTGGAGGGGAGCGGGGCTGGCATGGGGCATGGGGTACCAGGGATCCCAGCCACCATGGCCCCTGCACTTGCCTTAGCTTGCCTAAGCAGGGGCTTTAGTTCACTGAGCCATCTCACCGGCCCCTCAAAATTCTTGTTTAGAAAGATCAAGTATAGGGAGGGAGCAGAAGATGTTCTTATTCATTGGTAGGAGCTATCGCAACTCCTCCAATATGAAATTCTCTTGCCTGTCACCACCACCTTCATCAAATAAATCTTATTTAACAACTCCATCCCTCCCAAAAGCATTTTTGAGCAACTAACATACACCAAGCAGTATATCAAGTTCTACAAATAAGTAAAATATCTAACAGCCTCCAGTGTTTAAATCATAGAGATACATCAAGCAAGATTGTTACCAGCTAAGAACATTTCTTATGTTCTTTTTATTAGCTTGATTTTAGATTGGGGCAAAATGCAGTGAAAGCAGATAAGGTCCCTCGAGAAGTTTGAAATATGAAAGCACACTGACATAAGCATTTACAAAAACATACAATTCATGTATTTAACAATAAAAAGAAAATCTCCCTGTCCTGTTGAAGGCAGGATCTCAGTTCCCAAGTTGTGCTGAAAGTAAGGAAATGGTTAAAAGGTAGTTGTATCCTTATTTGGAGGAAAAAGGTCAAAAACAAATTATTCGTATTTCTTCATGAGCTAGAAGACTTCTTGGCTGGATTTTTAGTGGGGAGGCAGAGGTGCTAGGCAGGCATTCCACCACTGAGTTACATCTTCAGCTGTTTTGTTACTACAACAATGTTTTTCAAAAATATTGCTATTACATTATTGATACTTTGTTCCATATGGTTGTTTGGTTCCATTTGAGCTTAGATTATTGTTTCATCTGAAGAGGAACCATGCCCTTTCCTGGGACCCCAACAGAACTGTCAACATTTAAACCTCATACAATCATAGGTGATAGGCTGGGGATATAGTTTAGTGGCACAAGCATCTATCTGGCAAGCACAAGGTCCTGAGCTTAATTTCTGGTACCAAATAAAAAACAAATTATGGGTGATAACCTGAAAATGATATTAGAGATCAAATTGTTACCAAAATTAGGGCCAGGATGATTTGGGATTTTACGGCAGAGTCAAGACAGAAACTAAAGATGTGTATGCCAATGCTTGATTTGTGACTTAACAGAGTGTTTAACTTAAAACTGCATAAATACTGCTTGAGGACTTGCAGCTCATTTGGCCAATTTACTACTGACATTCTGGGGCCTTCACTGATATATGAATTGTACTCACTTACCTGAAGGTTCCTTTCTTTCAAAAATTTTAAGAAGATGGTTGGTTTTCACAATAGATTTTACATGAGCAGAATATAGATTTAGCAATGAAGTACATTTTAGAGAAGTTGCAGAAATTTTTCTGACAAGGGATTTTTGTTCATGTCCTTCCTTTGCAGAAATGTCTACAATACTATTCTCTTACTAAGAAGAGCCCTACAGGCAATCTACTTGCAACTGTAAAAATGGGCCTGATTTTCAATTTTGGATTAGTGTGACATTTTCATCATGTTATTAGTAATGTAAAAAATCAGGTTCAATCTTGCCTTCATTTGGGAGAATTATAAAATGTTAATGGTGAGAAAATTAGTTTTCTATTTCAAGATCAATATTATAAAACATTTATCTGCATGGTTGAAAATGTTTTAACTGACTAATAGTACTACACTGCATGTGCGTGTGTGTGTGTGTGTGTGTGTGCATGTACACAGAGTATTGTAGAAGTAACTTTCGCTAGTATTCCAGACCACTGTCGTACAATTTTGAGCTGCCGGGACACTGTCACTCAAACTTAAAGAACTACAGTAATCTCCATCTACTCACATACTCAGCTTGCTTTTTTAAGAGGGAAATCATGGTAGAATTTGTGTAGAAAATCTATAGTGTCAATTGCTTATTGGTAACCTCCATCACAATAGATGCTTCAAATAAAAAATCTTAAATTAAAAACTAAACATAATATAATTAATAAAAGTGAAATGTCAGTCTGAAGACATTTATGTTCTTTCCTTTAGACAAAAGAGAATCCTAAATATGAATGTAAAATACATTGACATTTTTAGGTGAACATAATCACAACTAAACATCTTTGTTTGATGTTATGTGGGTCGTTACTCTAAAATAATTTTAAAAATGAAAAGTGTATGAATTATTTTAGGAAGTTGTAAAGAGCTATATTTACAAATATTGTCTGCATATAACTCACTTAATTAATTTGAGCAACTTTGTGTTTCAATGAAATTAATTAAATATAATTGTGTATGGTCAGGAAACTTAAGATAAATATAATTTAACTTTTCTTTTAATTTTAGCTTAGCTTTAAAATTCAAATTTATGAGTCTTAACTACATAACATATATTTGGTAACTACACTATTTTAACCTTCTTATGTTAATTAAATCAAACTAAGAGTACAGAAGAAGCTATTCTTTTTCAGTTTAAACTGAGTCACATTGAGCCTAGATTATCTATCCACTAATTTAGTTTGTAGTTAATCATTATAGCCTTTTCCTTGCCCATTTACATTTACTAATCTCAGTTTATAACTTGACTTCTTCATATATGCAAAAAACTTAATACTAGTGTATAATTCTTAATAATAAATTAAAATGAACCAGAAGAGTATGCGTAGATTTACACAATACATATAAGGTCACTGCCAACTGACCAGGAGTTGGACATATCTTCATAGAATGTCATTGTTTATTTAATCATTAAGTGTAAACTAGTTAAAACTTTTATAGTATTTCATTTTATACTTTTAAAAAATCATGCTTTTATATGCAAAACATGTTTAGTCAGATTTCTGGTTTTATAATGGACTTCTCTACTGGAGTGTATGAATAATCTTTCAATCAATAGATAGTATTTGTTTGTCCCCAGTAAAGTGATGCTACCTCTGTGTGTGGTACTAAGTTTAATTGTGATGATTTTTTACTGTCTGTGCACCAAAACTAACTGTACTTTGTTTCAAGAGAAAAGGTTTACCAGTATTATTTAAACATACGTAAGTACAAGCCACAAACTTTCTGCAAACACTTTTCTTTTACTTAGAAAGACATACTCCTATCCAAGAACTCTACTTTTTTATTGCAACATTTCTGAATATAAGATGAACATTGTATTCCATAGAATTCCATACAAATGATTGCCCAAGAAAATATATATTTTTTGCTCTTCATAAGTTAAATTTTCTGTGATTTATGTCCAGCATTCAGACTTGGATTGAGAATGAAAAATCGTTTGCACATCATCCGATTGCTCAATTAAGTTTTCCATATCACAAGCCTGCCTTTCTAAAACTTACATTACAAAGCTTCCTTATAAAAGATTAGATCTGTTCACTGGAACAGTACTTTTAGGATAGGAAGCTCAAAGGGTGTTTGATTGAGTAATAAGAATGCTTTCACAATGACACTTGACGTGGTTAGCTGTTCAGTGCTTCATCTCATTCCGTTCTCTGTCTTTCCTTTCTAAGTGGCTGCTCCCTGTGGATCTACACAGTAAGCATGACAGAGGCTCATAGAAGTATTTTTAAGCTCTCTGACTTCATAGTATATGTCTGATGGACAGAATAGTATGTATTCCTTCAGCTGTCCAAGAATGAGGACAGGGGGAAGTTAAGAGGAGAAGCCAAAGCAAGACAGAATTAGACCTCCATCAGTGCAATAAATTTAGTGTACTTTTACTCCTAATCTTTTTCCTTGCCTTTCACTCAATTCCATCAAAATGTCCTTAGAGTTTCTCCTTACTTCTAACCATTACTGTGCAACCCAGCCACTAAAAGGGTAGGTTGTAAATTTACACACACATACACACAAATTCAAACAGAACCTTTGGTGCTATGCAAGAGAATTAAATGTTTCAAAATGTAGAACTAAACATACTATCTGAGGTATGGCTAAAATAACCCAACAACAACAATAATATAATGAATAGAAAAAATATAAAAGAAATCCATGTTACAAATAAGCTATAAACACATTTATAATTCATAAACAACATAAAAATGGTTGCTAATATAATATGAAACAAGAAAAGTTAAGAAAATATGCTTAATGTAGAGGTACTTCAAAAAACAAAAAAAGTTAATAAAATATTTTTTATCTGCATTAAAATATTCTTTGGAAACCAAAAGTAAAAATGCATAATGTATTTTTTGAGTTGATCTATAAAAGTCAAAAAATACAAAGTCCAGGTCATTTAACTTCCTGAAAATGCAGAATTCTAAATATCCCTAAGCATAAAGCACAAGGCTTTTTGTGTTCCTGAACCAAAGCAGTGCACTCCTTGTATTGGTGCAAAGAATCCAGTTCCATTTCTATCAAAACATGTGATTGTTTCAATCAAACTGAAGCAAGTGACCAGGCTTCCAGACAGTGTGAGGTTAGCAGAAGCTGTGCCCAAAATTTTCCTGCAGAGCTCAGAACACATCTGTAGAAACTCCTGAGGGAAAGGCGCGGTTCCTCCCATGGCCAACACAGGCATTATCCAAAGCGAAACTTGAGTCTGTATTTCCCTGCGTTAGGACTTCGACGCCTCGTGGAGAGGGGGACCTTTGGTTTGACAGGGTTAAGAGGCTTCTTCTTTTCAGGGACAGTAACAGTGAATGACAGTTCTGGCTGCTCTGATTGCTTGAATCTTGGTAGAAAATGGGTGGAGACATGCTGGGGTTTAACCCGGGGGCTGCACCCTCGTTTAGCTTTCCCTCTTTTGTTCAGGGCCACGTACCACTCTCGCCCAGTCTTTTCAGTTCTGTGTATCGCTGAAGCATAGGTATTGTAGCTGTTTTCTTGAAACCGTTCCCTGAACTTGCAGTCATCTGTAAATTTGGCCTAAGGGGAAAAAGAAGAGGAACATTAAATGGTAGGAATATTTTTAGCATATAATAAAATGTGAAGTTTTCTACCAAAAAGGCAAATCAAGAATCTTATTGATCCCTCACTCTGCACCTCCATTCCCTATAACACATAGATTTGCTTCTTTTAAAGTTGCTTAAAATTTCTGTTTTTGTATCTATACTCCTGCATTATTCAGCTTTGTAACAATGATTTCCATTCACTATGTGCTTGGTGACATAATATCAATATATATAAAAATGAACTCTTAATTTAAATATTAAAATCTGTCAATTTAATGGATTTAAATACTGTTGCTATTTTACAAATATTTCATAGTTAAATTTTTTGTAGAATTTTTCTTGTAAGTCACCAAGAAAAGAAATAGGACTATAATACAAGGAAACAAATTTCTGGGAAAACATGCACTTGCATTTTGAGAAATGGGGTCAAGTTATTCCTTTGGAACAAGCACTCATATTTCAATGTGATCAGTGAACATCATGTCCTAAGAAAAGGGAAGGATATGGCCCTACTGATAATGCACATGTGAGAAATCTGTCCAGAATACTATACTTTCACTAGTGTGCTACACCTGAGGCCAAAAAGAAAAAACAATGCCAGAGTCACGAGCAACACTTCAGCCATATCTTGCACACATAGACATGAGCACACATGCAGTAGTCGGCCTTGAAGTATTTACAAGATGATGGAAAAGCAGCCCAGGAGACACCATCATCCGTGGACTGCTTGATAAGCGGTACTGTGACAGCAGCATATAGAAGACACAATGAGAACAGCGTACAAGGGCATCAAAGAGGGTGGAAGTAGCAGGGAAGAGGGCAGAAAAATCTCCCTAAAAATATCTGACACTTGAATGGAGTCTTCAAGTACTGCTGGACATAGAGAGGAAGGTAAAATGACAATGAAAATCTTGGGGAGCAGGAACAATGTGTTTTAAACTCAGCAGGACAGTCTAAATACCTTTGAGTAGTACAGTGTGACTTCCACGTAGGATATATCAGTGAAGGAACAAAGGAGGCTGGCAAAGAAAGCCAGCACCCCCCCTGAAAGGGCTTGGTTTGCAAGATCAAGGAATTCGGAGGAAAAGGATGGGATGAAAAGTTGCACATTGGGTAAGAAGGCTACCAAGTACCAATTCTGCCAAGTAAGCTCTTAGCTTCTGGCTCCTTATCCTTAAATCTTATACCCAGAGGGCTATTGAGAGAATCCACATAATTTTTCTTTTGGAGAAATCTGTAGCTTTCAATGAATTCCAAAAAAGCACACAATTCCTAAGGAATTAAGAGTTCCTGCACTAGTTCAGACTACTAGGTTCCACAAGTGCAAGGAGCTCCATTTCATAGGATTCTTGGGCTTTGGAATAACTAATATTTCATCTTCACATATGAAAACTCTACAAACTGTGTACTTCCATGTCAGGCAAAACAGTCTATGCTAGACTAAAAGGCCTTTTCTTTGCATTGTGCATTTTGCAATACGGCAAACTCTTTTCACAATACAGGTTACAACAGTGTGAATACTGCCGGGCAAGTTATATAGGCCCACTGCTGTGCATACCAAGGACAATAACAGAAGATAGCCAGTACCACCGCATGGGCAGCAATGCAAACCTCTTGTGTCCAACAGTGCACCCCAGTTACCTACACATAAGTGTAATAAAGCTCTTCACTGGGAGCTATGAAGCTATGCATCTATGTCTTCTGCACTCAGCAAGTGGGTATCACATTTGATCTCTAGTGGGCTGACAGCAAGTGTGTCAAAAAGTCACCCTGTCAGTGGCATCCCTCTCTTACTGTCCTACCACCTAATTGCCCATGTGTGGGCAAGGTGACATTAGTGGAGAAAATCACAGCGATACTTTCCATTTTTTTTATTCAAAATACTTTCTTACAAATTAAATATAGATTTGTCTACAGCTGCTGAGCTCTTAAGAACACTCATTTAATTAGATAATCCAAGAGTTTCATTTTAAAATAAATTCTGTAGCCATCTGGAATGTTTCTAGCTCTATAAAAGAATAAAAATTAGAGAATGACATGAAATATCTCATGGAAAGTAGTTCAGTAGTAGAGCACTTGCATTTGCTTAACATGTGTAAGGCCCTGCATTTAATTCCCAGCACCACATAAACACAAAAAAGTATTTTTAAGAAAAGTAGTTTTGTAACATATACCATACATAGTATAGAATATGTTTTACATGTATATAAACCTTATAAATATACTATAGCTTGATGTAACTTCTACCTTTGTTTCACAAAAATAACAGTAATTGCTTTATCCAATTCTGATACTTAGATCTTTAAAGTATACTATATCATTTTTTAATTTTTTAATATATTTAGTACAGTGTCTACAGTGTCTACAGGTTCTCACTGCACAGATCAAACTCATAGTGATTCTGTTTTCAGCTCCCACACGCTGAGATTACAGGTGTGCCCCATGGTCTCCATCGCCATCACAGAGCTCCCAGGGGGAGGGCTGGCACAGCAGGCCAGTGATCAAACCCTAGCCCCTGCATCTGCCTAATCAGTGCTTTAATCCTCTAAGTTATCTGGCTGGCCTTTGTACTACATTATTTAACCTTTCTTTCTCCCTACATTGTCTAAGAAAATAAAGAATACATCATTTTCCATGATATGACTGATGAGCACACATGCTCACACACCGACATACTCATACCCACACACACATTCCATAGCATATTAAAAATCTGTGTGAGTTCTATCTTAGAATTTCTTACATCTGTGAAAATCCATGTACTTCACCCTGTACAATAATCCTGGTTTAGCTTTTTCTTTCCTCCTCAAGAGTCATACTCTGAATTGCTTTCTTTCTTGGGACGAGATGGTTGTCCAGTCTATACTTTTAAGGATCATGTGACTCATGCAGCAACAATGTTCAGAGTTCTGAGGACACACACACTACATGAAGCCCTCCCAGCCACCCCAAATGCTACAGTCAGACTGTTTTGACTCTCCTTGAGTCTCTTAGTTGACTTTTGTTTTGTCTGAACAATTATTCTAGTTCTGATGGAAAAGAACCACTGGAAACAAACATTTCAGTGAATTTTTTAATAAGGAAATCTAATTTCTTCCTAGATGATCTACTGCTCCTGTCACTATCACATCCTTGCTTAGATGAGAGAGTGACCCGAAGTGGCCCATCTCTGTATGTGATGTCATACATGGGACATTATAGTAGCAGCCTTATCAAGAAGCACAGGTCTTGGCTAGAGATAATAGCATACATACTTGGCAATAGACAATTTTGGATAATAAATTGTCCAGACCAACATCCATATTTAAACTCTCCTTCAAATTCTAATAAATCCTTTAATAAAGTGTATGCATTTTAACTATTTATTTATTTATTTGGTACATGGTCTCACTGCATAGCTCAGTCTCACAGTGATCCTCCTGTCTCATCCTCCCCAATGCTGGGATTACAAATATAAGCCACCATGCCCGATTTTGGGGGCCAGCTCAGGGTGATTTTTTTAATCACAAGAACTACTTTATTTTGGAGCTAGATGTGGAGTTACATGTCCATAATTCCAAAACTTGTGAAGTTGAGGTAAGAGGATCTGAGCTCAGACCCAACTTCCATGACATAGTGAGTGAGGCTGTATCTTAAAAAGAGCAAGTAAACAAACAAATAGGTATTATTTCCCTAAAAAAAAAAGAACATCAATATGC
Source organism: Ctenomys sociabilis (assembly GCA_004027165.1). NCBI lineage: Eukaryota > Metazoa > Chordata > Mammalia > Rodentia > Ctenomyidae > Ctenomys > Ctenomys sociabilis. Next base: position 31,244 of record PVKA01025322.1, read on the forward strand.
AGACTTTGCTTATGGCCAAAGTGTAAAGTAGGGACCTTATTTAAATTTCAGCTTGATGACTAGAATCAAATCCCCCACCATTCACTACCCTACCACTGTCAGCTGCCCAAAAATATTATTAAGGTGTTTCAGAGGGCCAGTGAGATAGTTCAGTGGACTAAGCACTTCCTTAAGCAAGTGCAGGGACCTGGGTTTGATCCCTGATACCACAGGCCTTGCCAACCCATCCCTGGGCACACTCAGCCAGGGGATTAGTCCAGGTAGGCTGATGCATGCCTGTAATCCCAGCGTTGGGAAGCTGAAAACCAGAGGGTCACTACAAGTCCCAGCTGCGTGGTGAGACCCTGTACCAAACACATATAAAAAAGGTGTTTCCAAAGCCCCCTACCTTTATTTCAAATTTATTCTGTAATTATTTTTTTGATAGATCCATGCTGACTGCAACTCATTCCAGGCACTTTGTTAATTGCCCTTTTGATGTTCACCCCATGTTCTCCCATGAGTTAAATTATTTCTGTTTCTCTCTTAATGTCTCCTTTATCTTGCAAGAGTCAAAAAGCTTACTTTCAACAAGCCATAATTGCAAAATTAAAATGAAATGCTCAAATCAGCTAATACTATGTAGTCTAATAGACTCATAGTGGTCAAAGGAAACAAAGAAAATGCAGTAGACTGTGCTTGCATGATTGTCCTCATTATTCCAGGGAGGAGAAACAAGGGGAAGGCAAATAAAAACCTGCCATCCAAAGACGCTGTCTTGACTCTGCTCTTCTCTTCTTGCAATGAAAAATTCCATTATAAGCAATGGTTGTGTTCAAGAAAACAAAAAGTCAAGTTCAGCTCAAAGAAAGTGAAATTTGATCAAATTTGATTAAGCGAAGTATTCTGAAAAAAAACCTAATTGTATCAGGTTGAAATTAGACAAAGGGTCAATGAAGGCAAATATAAAAAGCTGTCTGAAACAGTATTATTTAAAAACACCGCCTAAAGTCTCTTAACATGTTTTTATTATGTAGTAAATAACATGGTCTGTGATGCTTAGGGATCTTGTAAAGAATAAAAGGAGGCTGCACAGTTACCAGTTCTTATTATGTGTAACTATGGAAATGAATATTCAGTGTATTAGAGAAGTATACGCTAGCAGTGAATTCGGGTGCACACCAGTATGACCCTCAAAGTTTGTGAGGTATGATGGAATGCATTTTAATTCACTACTTCACCTTGATGTTTTGAATTTGCCTCTTCTTCCTAAAATTGCTTACAAAGCTAAGAAATAACTAAGTCTAAATGATGAAGAAGTCAGTGTGGACTGTGATAAAGCAACTGTGCTCAAGCAAGTTCCCCTGCTGCATTTGCTGATTATGCCTGCTCTGGTCCACTGCCTCCTTCTGGGGCCATATGCTGTGGCCTCAGGTGGGTCCCTAAGTGTCAGGCTACTTTGTGTGGCTCCACCTGATGCACTCAGAGGGGCTGCCTGTCACTGTTTGCTGCATAAACTCCACATGACCCAGTAGCGCCCCTCCATACCATTCCCTCACAGGGCCTGCAGCTCCCACTTGACGCTGCACACCTGTCCATTTTCCTGCTGAGCAACCAAGGAAGCACACACGTTAGTTTTAACATTAACTAATCTGGCTACGTAGGGAGGACTATCACCCCCAGGATCTCGATTCCTGACTTCACGAATGGCCTTAAAAATATTTGGAGAGCCTGTCTCCTAAGATTGCTTGATTGTGTGAGGTCAGAACCCAGACTTGTATGGAGCCAGGGAGATGGCTCAGTAGAAAAAGTGCTTTCCTGGTAAGCACAAGGGCCTGAGTTCAATTCCCAGTTCCACAAAAAAAAAAAAAA